>AYEL01066326.1:0-38559 GCA_000484575.1 Olivierus martensii
TTTTATAAGCTATGTTTTAAACAAGTTATTAAAAAAATGTTGTTGTTTTCTAGATGATGATGATAAGCACTTTATAGAAAATATAAATAATAAACAATTTAAATTTTATGTTACATGTTATTTTTTAATGTTTTTTAATATAAATAATTATATTATCATCTACCCAGAAATACAATATATTGATGGATTTCACTATCTAGGACGAACCTTTGAAGGTGTGCCGCAAAAAATTAAGAATGAATTATATTTATGTAATTGTATGAATCATATATATGTATAGTGAAACGTGATTGGTTGGATATCTCATTTGCAGTCGAACCACTGTACTGATTCCTACAAATACAGTATCGTTAAAGAAATCTAACCCTTGAATTTCTGCGACAGCTAAAACTTTTAGTCATTATTGAAAATTTAAAAATTAAGAAATAAAAATTAAATTAAAATTATAGTTTCCCTAAAAAGACAAAATATGCAGGTGGTGCTATAACTTAATAAGGGCTGACATTTAATGATCCCGTGTACAAGTTTGTCTATAATCTGAATGTAATAAATAAGAATAAATACAATATGTTAATAAAAATTTGTTGTTAAATCAAAATTATTATTTAAAATACTTAAGTGAGCTGCCAAATTTTAAAATATTAAAATGTGTTACTCAACAGAAAAAAGGTTGAGAACCACTGATCTACTAACTTTGATATTGACAATCCCTAATAATTTTGATCAATTAGAAACTATTTAATGATTAGTTTTCATACACACAACATTGAATTTATATATCTTAGTGATCAGTGTGTTTTGACAGGATTTCCATTCTTTTGGTCATTTTGATTTTGCTTTTACAACTCTTAATTCACTAACAATTATAATTTAAAAATGGATCAACTATTAAATATTTTAAATGATAAAACTTATAACTTTGACTTGCATTTGATGACTGAGTTTGCAATTCAGTAAGTTGACATAAGATGCAAGACAATCTCCAATATCTGCATTCTAGGAAAAGAAAAATTGTAAGTTTTTACATTTAAAATATTTAACAGTTGATGCATAGTTAAATCAAATTAAATGCATCTAATGCAGCATTCTAGTATAATAATAATGTGTTTCTTTCAGTTAATCTGTAATCCAAAGAAGATTTGAATTATTAAATGAAAACAAATAATGTAATTTCATAATAATTTATTTCTATAAAAAGTCCAATTAATCTTAAATTTACAAAATTTAATCTTAAATAATAATTGACCAAAGACATCCTAAGAAACTGCAGTAAAGTTATATTTTTCTGCCATTTTATTAAATTCTTGTAACTGTTGATGATCAAGGGAAGGTTTCATAGTTTCAAGAACTGCTAAAAAGTTGTTCATTTTGATACTTTTTACTTCAAAACCATTTTCATTGATAGCATGGTAAAAAGCCTGAAATAGTGATAAATGTTTCCATTTTAACAAAAGTTAAAAAAAATTATTTTTAGCTATTTGCAATAATTTTAAATTAAATAAAACTCACTTCTTTGCATAAGTTTTGCAAATCTGCTCCTGAAAACATTTCTGTTCTGGAAGCTAAGTCTCTTAGACTGACATTTTCCAAAGGCATCTTTTTTGTTCTGATTTTAAGAATGGATTCTCTTGCCTGAATAAATTAAGATAAGATTAAAATCAATATCACTGCATCATTTGCATTTTAAAATAGCTAATTTTAAATTTTACCTCTATATCTGGAGGTGGAATACCTAAAATGACATCAAATCTACCAGGTCGCAAGATGGCTTCATCTATTATGTCTGGTCGATTTGTGGCAGCAACAACAATAACTCTAGAATTATTGCTTATTTCTATTTCTTCCTGAATTAAAATATAAAATTTTATATAATTTAAATATCGTTCATATTCAAAAATAGTTTTCTCTTACTCGAACATTAAATTTATTTCCAAGGGATTTTATTTAATTAATGTTATCATTACATTCTTTTTTTTTTTTTAATTTAAATGCTCTGTTTTGTATCATATATATCTGTGTAAAGCACATAAAAGCACATTTGTAGAGATAAATTTTAAAATAAGTGCAAAAAATTTTCTAATTTAAAAATCAAAATAAAGTTTACAGTATCTGCTCTAGAAGCTTAGTAAATAAAAAAAGTGCTATATTTGAGATATAAAGATTATTCAATAAATAAATTCTGAAGCACTTTTGGTTTTAATTGTCTCTCATCAGCATTACTATTTATAAAATAATCTATTTCTATTCTGGGTTTTTTTAATTCAAATTTATTTATAGAATGTTAGAAATAACAAAAAATTAATTAACAAGCTAACGAAATTAATAATTACTATATGAAAATAAAATTCATATCTAGCAAAGTTGAAATATATACATAGAATGATTTTTCACACAAATGATTCATAGAAAGTTTTTTTTCCTCAATTAAATATTCCCAAATATCTGATAAAGATGTGACATTTTAAGATTAATGATATTATCTTTGTTTTTCTTATTTCAACGTTCTATGTGTCTTTGATGTTGCTATAATCTCTTTGTACTGAAGGACTGATTGTTATGGTTTTGTCTTGATTAATTTGTATGTTTTTGGTATAGATATTTGTGTACAAATTCTTCACAAAAATAAAAAAGAAACATCTTAAAACAAATGCAAACTCAGCTAGAAATATGAAAATAATGTAAATAAATATAAGAAAGAAAAATATTATTTCCTTCACGTACTACAGACTGCTAAAAGATGTCTGACATAAAATAAAAATACTGATGAAAAAATAATAGAAAAACAGAATATAATATATAACATTCAATGTTCTTTTTTGTATTCAAAAGCATCTGTTGTTCTATATAGGCTCAACTAATGATGGTCACAAGCACTTTTGAATTAAAAATTTTATAAAGTTTAATTTTTTCCTTTATTAAGGCTTGTATGTTATTTTATGTACATAAATGTATTTCTAACAATTAGAAATATAAAAGAAAGACAACTTATTCTAAAAATATGTGAAGTTTACAGCATTACTTTTTCTGACACAAACATTATATTACAAGGTAAAATACATTGACAATGTATGCAGAAGACTGGAGGAAAGAATTATTCATCAAACAGTAAGAACAGCACTACATTAACACAAAAAAAACTACACTAAAAGCATATAAATTAATTGAAACAAAACCAAAATAATTGATCCTTTAATACAAAGAGATTAGAACAGCATCAAAGAAATATGGAACATTAAAATAAAAAAAAAGGAATAAATAACATTGTTAATGTTAAATAAGGTAATATTTTATCAGATGTATAAGAATATTTATTTTAAAAACATAAAAACTTTTCACATAAATCATTCCTAGGAATTCATTATATGTATTTGTGTCAATTTTATATTATGTACAAATTTTATTTTCATATTGTCTTATTTTAATTATTATTTACAATACTTTGTAAATAAGTTCAAATTTAAAAAAAAAAAAAAAAAAACACGAATGTTGGATATGCTAAAGGGAAATTAAGCTCAAACTTACTACTATTATTCATACTTCAGAATTTATTTATTAATTAAAAAATAAATTTTTGATCTAAATATAACTTATTTTAAAACCAAAGATTAGAATAATAAAACAAAATATTTTAATATAATAGAAAAATGGGAAACCTGAATTCAAAATCAACAGCTTATATTTCTATTAAGTTGATTTATATTACAAGTTTTTCAAAGAATTACATATGATTTCATATCAATCATATCTAATTCTGAAAAATATTCAGTACTAGTTTGATAAAGATCTAAATTTCATTCTAAACTTTAATCTTACATACTCCATTATTGTGTCAAATGGTTATTTATTGTATGTTACTTGTTCTGTTTTTATTTCTTTATAATTTATTACTTTGCCCTTGTTGCATTTTTGGAGTAATATTATGTAAATTTTATTTATGTACATAAATTAATATAGATAGCCCTTGATTTAGATGACAATGTCATTGATAAATTCTATTAACAAAAGGTTTCAGTCTCTGATCAATGCAATAACATGATATACAAAAGGAATACTTTTCATATTTAGTTCTTGCATTTTTATATGTTTGTTAAATTTATAATAATAATAATTGATAGTGGGCAATCTGTAAATTTTGGACATTTCCAACTAACAGCTGCAGGTTTCAAGTCAAACTCCATCATCTTAAGTCGAGGATTGTCTAATTATTATTATTATTATTATTGATATTGATAGTGGGCAATCTGTAAATTTTGGACATTTCCCACTAACAGCTGCAGGTTTTAAGTCAAACTCCATCATCTTAAGTCGAGGATTGTCTAATTATTATTATTATTATTATTATAGTAAAATTAAAAACTCTAAAAGCTATATAGTAGTCAAACTCAGTTCTTACAAACAGCCACTTAAAAATAACACAATACTGAAAAGATTATATTAAAGAACAAAGCAATAATTAAGAGTGTAACATCTAAGCACTTACCAGTACAGTAAAAAACTTTATGGACTGACCATTGTGTGGTGAAACTACAATGAATCTCAATATATATGATACTGACATCAAGCTACCAGATGTTGACACTATACAGTCAACAGGACATCAATAGAGTTGCAATTGTTTGACAACAAGGGAAGTTTATGTGAGTTAGTGCAGAGTTTGTGGTGGATAGAAAACAATGCCAGTCAGGGACATTCGATGGTGTCCCACTTTGAACAATGTTCCAATATAAAGTTTTGCCAGAAATTAGGCAGACATACACATGAAACTTTAGAAATGCTATGGCAAATGTATGGGGAATATACCATGGGGCATAGTGTTCTATTTAAGCAGCATAAATGCTTCAGAAATGGTAGTTTTTGCCATTGGCTCTGTACACTGAATCACATAAACTCCTCAATGCCAAATAACTGCCAGGAATATACCATGGTGGCATAGTGTTCTATTTAAGCAGCATAAATGCTTCAGAAATGGTAGAGTTTTTGCCATTGGCTCTGTACACTGAATCACATAAACTCCTCAATGCCAAATAACTGCCAATCTAATAACATCCTGCCTGTTCTATAGTGTCAACATTTCTGCCTGATGACAGTATCATGTACATTGGGATTCATTGTATAGTATCTCTACATATGGCCAGTACATAAATTTTTTGATTGTATTAATACAATCAAAAAATGCAATATAATGCTGTTTATTAAATTATAATTTTAGAAATATTTTATATAGTCAATTTTTTACTTTAATTTATATAAATTGTAGAATTTCTAATATAAATTTTGTAAATAATAGGTGTGAATTGTCTGCAATATCCATTCTGTTTTTAAGATGCTCAGTTTATTATATTTTGTGTTTAGAATTGTTTACTTTAATGTTTTCTTTATAACAATTAATAGATATACAGGGTGAAGAAAAACTTTGTCGTAAAATTTTGTATGTTGATAGGGGACCTCAAAACAAATCAATGCAATCGACACGTTACAGTGAGTCACTCAATGCAACGTGACAATTGCATTGAGTCATTCACCTTCTTACTATACGGTAAAAAGTAGAATGACACAATGCGACACTCTTGGCAATGGTGTGTCATGACACTTTGTAAGCTCAATGGTGATTGTCTAGCTTTATAGAATTATAACTCAAACAGTGCCATTTAGACCATATATTCATTAGACATTTTTGATTTGTTTCAAGGTCCCCTATAAGTACACAAAATTTTACGACAAAGTTTTACTTCACCCTGTATGTATATATGTATTATTATTTTAATGTTCCTTATGTTTTATTTTATTTATTAAAAAATATGGTTATATATTATCTGATTCATCATACAAGTTTTCAGATTTGATGGATTCTGAGGATTAATAAATTCTGTTTCTACCTAGTGGTCAATCAAATTCAGGGTTTATAGATACTACTCTTATTATTGAACACAATGAGTTATGCATATCGTTTATAAATCAGAGTTCATATCTTGAAAATTATATTTACATCATATCTAGAGGTACTAAATTCACTATATATAATATATTAAGTAATATGTATTTTAAAGATCCATTAATAATGTCTTAAATTTAAATATCTAAAATAAATGTCTGATTATAAGATAACTTTTTCATCTTGAAATACTATGTTGAAAAGTTAAATAACTAAGTTGTCTTGTGATGCATTTTCTGCTAGAAATAGATCATTTCACTATTAAAATTTCTAAAATTTTTTAAAAGTTAAAATATACATTCATATGTACAAAAAGAAGTATTTAAATCTGTATTTGTTTATAGAAACTATAGTATTTTCTAAGTATTCACTGATTTTATGATTATAAAAGGTCATTATAAGAGCAATTTTGCATATTTATAATTCAATAAATAATAAATGATATCATTATCTATAAAAACTAAAAAAATAATTAACTTTACCTTGGTAAATTTATAACCATCATCATCATTCTCTAATAGTTCTGATGCTTGCAAATCACTTGATTTAATCCCTGTCAAAAATATCAAATTTTAATAAACTAAATAATGAACATAAAAATAAAATTATTTTTAAAGCAACGGCCACAAATAATAGTTTTTATTAATTAAAATGCTATGTTTTAATAGAAAAATTGTATTATTCAAATTTAATATAGTAGAATCTCAATAATTTCAGATCAATAAAACATAATGTTACCTCAAATTACTGAAAAATTCAAACTACAGATACTCCTTACTTAACGACCGAATTCCATTCTCACAATTTGGTCATAGAACGAATTGATCAGTTTGTGAGTAACTTGTTTGTATATATTTAAAACAAGTCACTCACTTAAGTTCACATGGCTGTAAAGACATTTATATCTTAATTATACATAAAATATTTTTCTTCATCAGATTTTTGGAACTATGAGTGCAGAGAATTATATGCAATAGAAATTGTAAGTGACACATATGAGAGAGAACCAAATTTTCTGTTAAAAAAAAAAAGTTGCAAGTTTGGATGTAAGTTCGAGCAACTGTTAAACAAATAGGTCATTAAGTGAGGAATACCTATATACAAAAATTTTCAAAATATGATAATTAATAATAGATTATTGCATGGTACAGTATTTATATAAATCATTCACATCATATATGGTAGCAAAAAAACCCATTTATTTCAAAAAATAATAGTAACATTTTTGGTTATTAAAAATTATAACCATATCTTAATATATTAATTCTGTAGCCTTCTTCACATATATAAACATTAATAGATAAGATTCAAAATAGAATATAATTCAAACAAAAACTGATTTGTGAACATTTACAAAAATCATTCTAATAGTTCTAGAGCAAAATATCCAAAAAGGATTGCTTTCAAAATCCAGTTTCTATTCTTTGTAGCAAATGTTAAGAAAATGTGTTCTTTAAAACCAAGTTTCTAATAGAATATCAATATAATGTCAATATAAAAGCATCTCACCTAAAGACATTATAGACTGAATTTTTTTCTTTATAGTTTCTGTTGGCACATAAGTGGTGCAGACATCTGGGATTGAATTATCATCAGGTTAGCCTCAATTTGTTATAGTGGTTGAGATATGTAATATAGCCATGCAACTGAGAGGTAGGGCTTCCAAAGATTGATAATTGATTACATTATCTCTTACATGCTTCCAGGATGTTGATACAGGTTGACATTCAAAAATCCAGCAACCGAAAATCCAGATTATTCAGTATTTTGGCATGAATTTCAGGAGCGTATTTTCAAATTTCCCCACACTGTCGCACCACTGTTTTCTGGAGCTGCCATTGATGTTTTGATGTACACCATTCTCAGTTGTTCGGTGTTGCTTGCCACGCTAACACGTAGCTATGCTCATTCCTTCTTTTTTTAATATTTATTTGCTGTTGTTTAGCCCAATTATGGATTCAGCAAAGAAGAAAGTGGAATAAAATGTAAACATCGTGCATTATTGATCGCAGAGAAAGTGGAAATACTAAAAAAACTTAGTAACGGTGTGTCCGTGCAAACCATTTGGGAAATGTACGACTGTAAATGTGGTAATTTTCTATTAAATATATACAGCATATATAAATCTTCAATCATCCGGCATATTCAAAAATCCACTACTCCTCAGGTCCCAAGGTTGCTGGATTTTTGAATGTCTACCTGTAGTTTCAAATTCCTAGTCCCAGGAGTTTTCCAGAATTTTTGTTAAAAAATTAAAGTCTTAAATATCATATTACTGATTTTATATTGTCCATCTCGCATTGTCTCATTTTCAATCAGGAAATAATATGACAGCATAATTTTGTATAGATGCAATCATTGTAGTCACCTACTCTCGGGAGTTTTTAATCCAGAATTTAGAATAGGTGACTACAATGATTGCACTTATACAACATTATGTTGCCATATTGTTCCCTGACTGAAAATGAGTCAATGCCAGATGGAACAATATTAAAAATCAGTAATATGATATTTAAGATCAACAAATAATAAACGAAAACAAATAATGCACTTATACAACATTGGATTGACAATGATTGCACTTATACAACATTATGCTGTCATATTGTTCCCTAATTGAAAATGAGACAATGCCAGATGGAACAATATTAAAACTCAGTAATATGATATTTAAGATCAACAAATAATAAACAAAAACAAATAAATCAAGTAATATGACGTTTTAATAATGTAAACTAATATGTTCAAGCTCGTTACCTACAAATAAATACAGTAGCTATTTATGCTACATATCTTAAAAAACCAAAAAAATTACAAAAAATATTTTACATAAAGTCGAATTTATGTAACTTACATATTATATATGTTCAAGCTTGTTACCTACAAATAAATACAGTAGCTATTTAAGCTACATATCTTAAAAAACCAAAAAAATTACAGAAAATATTTTACATAAAGTTGAATTTATGTAACTTACATATTATATAAGCTGGGAGTGGCAATTTCAGTTAGAAATTCTTCAAAAATCAAAAAAAATTACAAAAAATATTTTACATAAAGTCGAATTTATGTAACTTACATATTATATGAGCTGGGAGTGGCAATTTCAGTTAGAAATTCTTTCTTTTATTATGTAATTTTATTTGTGATTATTAATGATTCAAATGTTTTATTATTGAAATATACATTTTATTATTGGCTTGAATGTAAACTACATATGTAATTTATATTACAAATTGTTTTTAAATTTCTGCCTAAATTCATCTATAGTTTGGTGAAAAATATTTTTTCAATTATATATTTTGATGTTGAGTACACCATCAAAATAAAATAAATGTTTTCTCTATAATTTGTAGAATTAATATTTAAATCTTGTTTAATAAATGTGTATATTAATTTCTTATAGAAATAATTAAGTAGGTAAATAACATTCTGATATAAATTTAAATTTATGTTATGGTAATAATAAACTTGATAACAAAGAGGTCATCTTTCATCGATTCAAAACTATATATTCATAGGAACATATCTCATGCATACTTTTTTAAAGGTGCAGCTATAAGCTACATGGTGAGCCAAAAGTCACTATACATCTGATGTGCTATAATAATAAATAAGAATAATATAGTCATACAGTATATTTAGGAAAGTTATATGGCCATCATGTTTGCCCAATTTCATGCCTCCAGATATCTGTGAGGCTTATTGAAAAACTCTTGTTTACAAGAACAATCCTCACAACTATAGGAAACATCACCATATTTATCAGCAACATTTCTCCATTGGAATTGTTACGTGTCTTTGTGGACATGTTCCACTGAATGGATGCATGTCTACATACAGGAAGTCTGCTTCAAGTATTTATTGTAGTAGTTGTATTTGTATTGTCTTGCCAGGTGCACAGTGGCTTGATTCACCCTGTATAATATTGCAAAATTTGTGGACTATGTTAGATGCAAATAATCCTCTCTCTCTCTCTCTCTCTCTCCTTAGTTCTATAGGCCACAGGGACCAATGACCATCTTAACAGCCGATCACTAATTCATTCTATCCTGTGCCATCTTCCTCCAGTGTTTCCCTTGCTTCCTTAAAATACTTTATGATTCCCTCTTTTCAATGGTCTTCTAATTGGTCTACTCTTGCAGCATGCCCAGCCCATCTTAGCCTTCTTGCTCTAATCCAATTCATTCTATCCTGTGTCATCTTCCTCCAGTGTTTCCCTTGCTTCCTTAAGATACTTTATGATTCCCTCTTTTCAATGGAAGGTGGTCTTCTAATTGGTCTACTCTTGCAGCATGCCCAGCCCATCTTAGCCTTCTTGCTCTAATGATCTGAATAATAATATAATTATTGTATTTTTTCTTTAGTTCTCTGTTATGTAGTAAGTAATACTCCAATTATCTGTATCTTCATCTTTTTTTGGTCCAAAAATTTTTCTTAAAATTTTATTTTCAAAAGTTTTCAATCTGTTGGTAATTTATTTACTTAGTGTCCATGTCTCACATCCATATGTGGCCATAGGTAAGATTATAGTTTTGTATATTTTCAATTTAAGATTTGTATAATCCTAATCAGTCAAATTCTCTTAATGATTTGTTTTTGAATTAATTGCCAAATTATTAATTATTAATTAATTTATGCTATGGTGCCATCATCTATTAGATTATTAATTATTAAATAAATAATTATTTAAATTTAGGCTAAGGTGGCACCATCTGTTACTTAATAATTAAACTATAATTTGTACAAATTTTCCTCAAATTAAAAATTTGCCTTGGCCTGGAGCCAAACCTGGAACTTTAGGTTATTATCCCGACACCTTAACCAATTAGGCTACCAAGATTTCAGGATATATTTATATATTTATGAATTATCGGACTTACACTGATAGCAGCACGTCCAAAAGGGCTAAACATAGCCACGGCCCTCCTGGAAAATTTGAGCAGACAAACTTGGCTCAAGTCAGATGACAAATCATAATTCAACTAACCTAGGAGATTACACAATCCAAATAATCCTAACCAGCTGAATTCCCCTAGTGATTTATTTTTGAATTTATTGCCAAATTAATAATTATTAATCAATTTATCCTACAATGTCACCATCTATTGGATTAATAATTGATTATTAAATAACAGATAGCATTATCTTAGCATAATTTAAATAATTAATTATTAATCTAATAGATGGTAGTATCATAGCATAAATTAATAATTAATTTGGCAGTTAATTCAAAAATAAATCACTAGGGGAATTTGATTAGTTAGGATTATTTGGATAGTGTAATCTCCTAAGTTAGTTGAATTATGATTTACTATGTTAGATCATTGCAGTAAAAAAAAATTCATAATAAATAAATATATAAGTGATCGTACTAACCTATTCCATCCATTTCATTTAGAAGAGCAGAAGCAGTGACTTGGCTCATCCTGTATAATATTACAAAATTTGTGGACTTTGTTAGATTCAAATAATCCTCTCTCTTTCTCCTTAGTTCTATAGGCTACAGGGGCCAATGGCCATCTTAACAGCTGATCTTCAATTCATTCTATCCTGTACCATCTCCCTCCAGTCTTGCTTCCTTAAGATCTGTTATGATTCTCTCTTTCCAATAGAAGGTGGTCTTCCAATTGGTCCACTAGGTTGGCCATTTATGATTCTGCACATTTCTCTGTTCTCCTCTACTCTTGAAGCATGCCCAGCCCATCTTAGCCTTCTTGCTCTAATGATCTGTATAATATTATTATTATATTTTTCTTTAGTTCTCTATTATGTAGTAATACTCCAATTATCTGTATCTTCATTTTTCTTTGGTCCAAAAATTTTATTTTTGAAAATTTTTAATCTGTTGGTAATTTATTTACTTAGTGTCCATGTCTCATATCCACATGGCAACAGGTAAGATTATAGTTTTGTATATTTTCAATTTAAGATTTGTAGAATCCTAACCAGTCAAATTCTCCTAGTGATTTATTTTTGAATTAATTGCCAAATTAATAATAATTAATTAATTTATGCTATGGTGCCATCATCTATTAGATTAATAATTATTAAATAATTAATTATTTAAATTTAGGCTAAGGTGGCACCATCTGTTACTTAATAATTATACTACAATTTTTACTAATTTTCCTGAAATTAAAAAATTGCCTTGGCCTGGAGCCAAACCTGGAACTTTGGGTTACCATCCTGACATCTTAACCAGTTAGGCTACCAAGATTTCAGGATATATATATTTATGAATTATCGGACTTACACTGATAGCAGCACTCCTAAATGGGCTAAACATAGCTACGGTCCTCCTGGAAAATTTGGGCAGACAGACTTGGCTCAAGTCAGATGACAAATCATAATTCAACTAACCGAGGAGATTACACATTCCAAATAATCCCAATCAGCCAAATTCCCCTAGTGATTTATTTTTGAATTTATTGCCAAATTAATAATTATTAATCAATTTATCCTACAATGTCACCATCTATTGGATTAATAATTGATTATTAAATAACAGATAGCATTATCTTAGCGTAATTTAAATAATTAATTATTAATCCAATAGATGGTAGTACCATAGCATAAATTCATAATTAATTTGGCAGTTAATTCAAAAATAAATCACTAGGGGAATTTGATGGTTAGGATTATTTGGATAGTGTAATCCCCTAAGTTAGTTGAATTATGATTTGCTATGTTAGATCATTGCAGTAAAAAAAAATTCATTATAAATAAATATATAAGTGATCGTACTAACCTATTCCATCCATTTCATTTAGAAGAGCAGATAGAACTTTTTCTTGAACATCATGAGTAGCACCAATACTGCATTTTCCTACAAGAGTATCAATTTCATCAAAGAATATCATTGATGGAACTCCCAGTCTAGCACGATGGAACAGCTAAATACAATCTCAATTTTAATTTAAAAAAAATTATAAAAATAAAAATGTTGCATAGGCAGCAATAATTTTCTTGTTTTTACCTCAGTTATGGCCTTTTCTGAATCTCCAACGAAACGTTTTCCTACAAGAGTATCAATTTCATCAAAGAATATCATTGATGGAGCTCCCAGTCTAGCACGATGGAATAGCTAAATATAATCTCAATTTTAATTTAAAAAAATAAAAAATGTTACATAAGCAGCAATAATTTTCTTGTTTTTACCTCAGTTATGGCCTTTTCTGAATCTCCAACGAAAGGTGAATAAATCTGTGCAGAACTTACAGACAAAAATGTTGCATTACATGAAGTGGCTGCTGCTCTTATTAAAGTGGTCTTACAACATCCTGGAGGTCCAAATAATAGAATTCCTTTGGGCTGTGGTATCCCCATTCTTTTAAAGGATTTAGGATAAAGTAGGGGCCATTCAATATGCTATTTATATATATATAAAAAAATTTAACATAAATTAATGTCAATAAACAAAAAATACCTATCTATACTCTACTTTGTAAATCCAATAAACAGCAAAAAAAATACTAATTAAGAAAATAAATCTTTAATTTATAATCTTATAAAAAAATATAAACAGAAAACAGTTTTCAAATACATAATTGATGATGATGTTCGCATTACAGGAAGTGGCTGCTGCTCTTATTAAAGTAGTGTTACAACATCCTGGAGGCCCAAAATACTAGAATTCCTTTGGGCTGTGGTATCCCCATTTTTAAATGATTTAGGATAAAGTAGGGGCCATTCAATATGCGATTTATATATATTTAAAAAAAATTTAATATAAACTGATGTCAATAAACAAAAAGTATATATCTATATTCTATTTTGGAAATTAAATATTTATTTTCTTAATTAGTATTTTTTATTTTTTTTGCTGTTTATTGGATTTACAATCTTATAAAAAAATATAAACAGAAAACAGTTTTCAAATACATAATTGATGATGATGTTACAGAAGTCTGAAATGTTTATTTGAAATAAAATTTTTCATGTGAAGAATTGCTTTTTCTATGTTACTTATTATACCAGAGAGAAGGGCAATGAATTGACTGATTTCATGGGAAACACCCACTGCTCTGATGTCACAATATGGCATCAAAGAGATGGAAAACAAATCATATGTGGTTGTGTGCCATGAGTGTGTGCTATCATGACATCACTAAAAACTATAAGTAAGTTTATAATCAAAATAGACTTCAACTACTTTAAGTGCCATTTGAATAATATAAAGAGATCAAGAGAACATAGTTTTACTCCTATTTTTGTGCAAGTTATGTACATGAACTTGAGTTAAAAGGAAATATGTTATCAGCCAAATGATGGTGTTCTCAAAGAAAAAAACAAGGAACCATATAATATAGAACTGTTGTTTAAAACTGATGTTGTAACTTTGAAATTAATGAATACATACTGTTCTTCTACTGCTGAGTAAATTTTAAATTTACTATATAATTATGGTGACTGTCCTTTATTTTTTCTAAGAAAATATAAATTTGAAAATTTTAGGGTTTTAGTCCTACATGTTTAAAACTGGTTGGATTGTATTGAAACCATCATTGGAACAAACCTTTGGTGTAAATTTTAATTAGCTTTGAAATAATAAAAAAATTAAAACAGATCTGAAGAGTTTTAATAAAAAATTAAAAAATATAATTAACAAAAGATCAAACAAATTATATACAGTATAACCATTACTTATTATACTAGAGAGAAAGGCAATGAATTGACCAATTTCATAGGAAACACCCACTGTCATGACATCACAATATGGCATCGATGAGATAGAAAACAAATCACATGTGGTTGTGTGCTATCATGAATCACTACAAACTATAAATAAGTTTACAATCATAGTAGGATTTGACTACTTTAAGCACCACTCAAACAATATAAGAAGATCAAGCAAACATAGTTTTTTCCTATTTTTGTGCAACTTATGTATATGAATTGAGTTAAAAGGAAATATGTTATCAGCTAAATGCTGGTGTTCTCAAAGAAAAAACAAGAAACCATATAATACAAAACTGATGTTGTTACTTCAAAATTAATGAATGCATGTTGTTTCTCTATTTCTGGATAAATTTTAAATTTACAATGTAATTATAGTGACCATATTTTCTTAGAAAAAATAAAGGACGAATTTGAAAATTTTAGGGTTTTATTCCTACACGTTTAAAACTGGTTGGATTGTGTTGAAACCATGGTGGGAACAAACCTTTGGTGTAAATTTTAATTATCTTTGAAATAATAAAAAATGAAAACAGATCTGAACAGTTTTGATAAAAAATTAAAAAATATAATTAACAAAAGATCAAACAAATTATATATTTATTTAACAAAAATTAAAAAGAGTGTCATTTCTATTTTAACAACTTACCTAAATTTAATATACATGTATGCAGTAATTTAATTTAATTTAAAATACTCTATGTAAAATAATACAGTTTTTGGCATAAGTCACATTTAATTATACAGCTATGTTGAAAATGCTAATTATAAAAAAATGTTACTTCGATTTTACGGACTTGCCCCCTATAGTCCGTAAATCGAGGTTTTACTGTATATGTTACCGTCAAAACCCGAAATTAATTAAAAACCCGATTTGCCTAGTTGAAACAAAGCCCGTTCGTGAATTCTAGTATTAACTAGTCAATACTAGAAATCATTTAAGATACTTTAGGGAAACTGGAATTGACGGAAAATTTGCTTTGTTTGCAATTATTTACAGTTTTTACTGGTTAATTAGTCATAAATCACATTAATTAGTACAGGTATGTTGAAAATGCTAATTAATGTTTATAAAAAATTTTTGATTTTACAGACTAGTTTTGCCCCCTATAATCCGTAAAATAGAGGTTTACGGACTTTCCGATTTTACGGACTAGTCTTGCCCCCTATAGTACGTAAAATCGGACCAGTCTTGCCCCCCTATAGTCCATAAAATCGAGGTTTTACTGTCTTTGTTTAACAGAAATTAAAAAGACATTTTTATGATATTTTTGTGATGAATGTATTTTTTAAAGTGCGTGATAGAGGTTTTACTGTACTTACAAATAATTCCCTTGAAGGTTTGTATTGTATAAAGTTTAAAAAAAAAAAAAATTTACAGCATATGCAGTGTATAGTACTTATACACAGTATTATAATTACAGTAATCTTTATTTAATTTTTTAAAACATTAACTATGCAAGTGCGTGATTATTTTTAAAAAATCATAAAATTCCAAACACTTCATATTTACAATTTGTGTAAATACAAGCTTCGAGACTAACTAAAATATATATCCAAATTCACTTTTAAAACCACAAATAATACACAGTTATAAGCTCTCAGTTAAAGTGAAAAACACTTTAACTGAGAGCTTATAACTGTGTATTATTTGTACTTCAAGACTAAGTTGGATTTTTTTTCATTTTTCCAATATTTGATGTGACAATTGACACATTGTCTTTCTTAACTGCTTTGAAAAACTGCGTCAGCCTTGGCTGCATCGCTTTTTGCCTCAGATCTTCTAAAATTTCGGCGTAAGGAGCAAATGCACAGGAAGTTAAGTGCCTAAATTTGAGGCTGATTTAAGCTTAGGGTCACATTCTTCTATGGGACCTGCGGACGATATGAACAGACTTTTGGCCTATCTGTGACAAACAAAATTCTTCAATTTTTGAAAAGGATTTGTCTGTCAATGAAATTTTTAAATAATTCAACTCATTTCTATATTTTGTTACCACCTCCAATTGTTCTCTGGTAATATAACTTTGAATACTACAAACCTCATTAAGTAGCCTCATCAAATAGTTCATCATCATCATCATCATCATCAATGTTCAAAGAAATAAGAATTGAATATAATTTTAAACTACCACGATTAAAACAGTCCAGACAAATGGTAACGTAATTTACTTTAGACAAATCTGTTTTTATCAAGTTAACAAAATATAACTAATAATGGTTTTACGCTAAACTAAATTTGCCTGATTTTTTTATAAAAATTCACACATTTAATATGACATTAGACATTGAAACTCTAATCTAAAAGAATTTCCTATAATAACGTTAAAATAAAGGGCAAAAATCGAGTTTTGAAAAAATAAATAAATCTAAAGGAACAGCTATCTAAAATAAAGGACTGTCCTTTACAATAAGGAATGTATGATCACCTTAAGTTTAAAAAGAAATCATGTAAAATTTTATAGACAAATAATATATTTTTTTATAAAGATTGAATGGAACATGTGCCCATGTTGCAGCAGTATTTCACACTTTAGAATCATTGATTGCAAATAAATTTGACCATATACCAGATGAATTATCTTGTATGAGTCTTCCTTGAAGTGAGTTTAGCAATGGGGAATACTTCGAAGTGAGTTTAGCAATTAGGCAACAATAAAAAGCCATTATATTTTTTTTATAATACCCACATGGACAGTTAAAAGTTGATTGTTTTCCATCTCTAGGCAGCCAAGTTTGAAGTAACACTGGAGTGCTGGGAAAATAGAGGGCATTTCAACTCCACCCTCTATTTCCCAGCATTCCTCAGTTAACAAAATATTTTTCGTTAAACTGCATAGCTCTTATCAGTTTTAGAATTTCATCAAAAATATTTCTGATGTTTAAATCTTGAATTTTGGAATGCCTGTCATTAGAAATGCTTAATTTTCTACTCCTAGAAGTGATGATAACTAGAATTAGAAAATTAATAGTTTAGCTGAAAATATTTTAATTACAAATTTATATAAAAATAAACTTATGATAAATATAAGCACTATACGCAGTGAGTTAAGAAGCAACGTTTAATAAATTGTAGTAAAAATGCTTTCTGAGAGACTATACTTGGTAACTAACAATTTCCTTTATTAGAGAGAGAGAGAGAGAGAGAGAGAGAGAGAGAGAGTTTATATTGGTAACAGTATTTTCACCGCTCAGCGGGAGTCTGTGAATAAGCATGAAACTTCACGAATATCAATTTTGTGGTTACAAATAAATAAATTAATTTCCATGAACAGTCGAATACGAGAATAACGAGAAATGACTGTGTATGTATATATATACACAGTAGATTCTACTTAATTGGGATGCGTCGGGACTAAGCCATTTTGGCCCAATTAAGCAGCTGTCCCAATTAAATAAAGTAATAATAAATTCTAAAATAAAATATATAATTCATAGGTAAATAAATAATAATTAGGTACTTATTTTAATGATTTATTAAAATAGGTACCTCTAATAATTAGGTACCTATTTTAATGATTTATTAAAATAGGTATCCTAATGTAATTAGGTACCTATTTTAATGCTTTATTAAAATAGGTACCTAATTATTAGTTAACCGATCTCCTCTGACTTTTTCAACACTGGGCCACTGATATTCATGCCTCACCCGCTAACTATAGAAATCCATTGATCTAAACATATATACTGTATATTAAGAAAGCTATATATAAATACTGGTATATCCATGATATAGTTAGTATATTTTTTGATGGCAGATGACATTTTAACAAAAAATTCTAATTATGAATAACTTAATTTTTCTTTCAAATTCAATTATAGCTACCAGATTTAGATCATCAAGATCTTTAAAACTGTATATCTGCTCCAAATTTCATTTATTCATTAATATATGTTTTATATATCTATATAATAACACACACACACACACACACACACACACACACACACACACATATATATATATATATACAATATAAGACCAAGGGCTATTTAAATCATAAATAAAAAATTACTGTTAAATCAATAAAAAACATTTTATTTAAAATAATAAATATAGTACATGTAACAACTAAATATAATATATTTTTGAGATTTTATTTTAAATATTTTAATAATATACAGTTTTAATTATTTTTTAGGATCTTCACACAGTAGATAATGGAATTATTCAGCATCTTATTCCAGAAATGGAAAAAACAGATTGGGATGTAATTATCTCTCATTTCCTTGGTGTAGATCACTGTGGCCATAAATATGGACCATCTCATCCTGAAATGTCTAAAAAACTATATCAAATGGATAAAGTTATAAGGTTATATTTTCATGAATTATTAAATTAAAATTTTTATAGATATAAATAGAATTATTTTAAAGATTAATCCTTTCAAAATAGTAATCATTCATATTAACATGCATGTCAATCTCTATTGGTATTTGGCACAAAATGCATGGAATCCATTGGCATTTTGTGTCCAATTTTAGTATAGATTTAACCAAAATATTAGGCAAGGATAATGTCATCATTGTGGCAATGTGATATCACAAGGCAGAAAAAATTTCTATTAATTTTATTATGTATTTTTTCTATATATAAATTTTCAGAAATATTTTAATATTAATTTTAATATATTCTATATATTATACATTAAGCATAAAAAAATAAGTAAATTGAAATTAAGTGGTTCAGTAAATTGATTTAAATAAAATGATAAATTAATCAATTTTCAGGATTTTTAATTCTGATTTTATTGTTTCTCAGGTAAAATATTTTATTAAATTATATTAATATTTATATTAACTTAAATATTTGTTACATCTTTAGAATCACAATAAAAAACGTAATAAACTATGAAAATTAAAAAAAAATTCGATGAAAATTAAGCGAGATATCGGAATTTACACTTTTTTGTTTTTTTTTTTTTTTTTTTTTTTTTTTTTTTTTTTTTTTTTTTTTTTTTTTTTTTTTTTTTTTTTTTTTTTTTTGTATATTGATTAGGCTTAATTAGAAAAATTCGATGGCACTGAATAGGTTAATTCTCTATTAAAAATTCATTACTATGGATTTTGTTATGGTAATTGTTTTAATAAAATTAAGAAAGAAAATAAATCACTAATTTAAAGACAAATGAGCTAGATTTAGGATATTCCAATAGAACAGCAAATTATCATCATAGTTCTGATTTATGTATGGATAAAAATATATCAGAAATTTAGACTTCTAGAATAATCTGTAAATATTTTTTTGACAGTAAATAGTTCAAAACTATTTAAAAGTACTGTAAGTATACCACAGAGACTCCTATTTATCAGTATCTACTGAGCAGTGGATTCTATATCAGATCTTCTAGTGAAAGCAGTAACTAATTTTATCTTAAAATCAATGATATACATAGTAAATTTGATATGAAAATTTATCTGGCACAATCAATGAAGAGAATAAGAAAACAAAACCATAAAACCAATTGAATATTCAAATAATTGAGGTGATGATAAACATCTGAATTGTGAAAATTTTTTAACAAATTAATTTGAGAAATTGTTATGCAGAAAAAAATTATTAAAACATACTGATATTAGATTAGATATTATAAATTATTATATCAAACAGAATAAAATCATTGATTTAAACAAATTTTAATGATTAATTTTAACTGATCAAATATGTAATAGTTTCTTCACAAAAGCAAAAAATTATTTGCATAAATTGAAAAAATATAATTTATATAATTCATTTAATCAAAAATTTGCAAATCAAGAGTTTGTAAACCAAGAGATGTCTTTTTTATAAAATTATTCAAAATATACATAACCGACTGATTTATATTCCAAAGAACACATATATATGGACCATCATCTGCTTAGCAAAATATTTATTAGAACAACATATTTATTAATCAATATGCTGTATATTTATCTATATCATATATGATAAGTATTAAGCAATTAAGCCTTGACTAATTTAGTTTTAATAAATAACTATAAAAGGTTTAAGTTAAATTGTTGGATAAAAACTTGTTCTGAAAAACATTTTTTGAAAACTCAATCATTTAAAATTTTATGATGCAGAAAAATTTTTTATATATTATATAGCATAAATATGCCATTATTTCCAAAATTAATTCTGGATATTATCACAATAACAATAAACCAGTGCTTCTCAAAGTGTGGGTTGCGACCCCATATAGAGTCGCATAACAAAATTTGGGGTCACAGAAATTTTAGCAAATGTTTTAATTTGCCTTCTTAGTTTATATACCTCTATACCTAGGATCATGAAAATATTTTCTCAAGTAAAAGGGGTCGCAAAGTGAAAAAGTTTGAGAAGCGTTGCAATAAACAATTTGTTTCATTTTTTTTTAATTATTTAACCCTTTATTATTTTATAATTAGGAATTTATTTTATTTATTTTTACTTTTTATTTTTTTATTTTGTTTTTTCATACTCTGCTTTTACTGTTTATTAGTTCTATTTTTGTCCTTTGGTGATATCTCCGGTAGCTTACTTGTTGTTAATCACTATCTTCTAACTACATTTATGATATAATATCTATTTTGGTTTTTCTTTCTTATAGAATTTTTAATGGATTCAGGTTTTCAAACAGCAGAGCACTGTTTTTCTGACAGTACTCTGCTGTTTGAAAGCCTGCAGTACTGCATTATCTTTGTTATTCAGAATGAACATTTAATATTCAATTTTTAAAAAATACAGAAAAAAAGATACAAAACAAAAATTTTAGTTTCAATGTTTTCACAATCTTAGCTTCCCCTGCCTTAGTTATTTTCAATACTATTAATTTTGTTCCTAAGTTTACTGCCTCTTACAAGGAGAGGACTCGAGGGCCGGAAAACGGAATGAAACGAAATTTATTTCTGTAATTTTTTTAGAACTGTGTTTATGAGTGAACCTGAAAGTTAGAAAGTGTTTATGTGAACCTGAGGATGGCTTGTGAAAGCCGAAAACGTTAGTTCTGAAATAAAAAGTTTGAAGTAAATTACTCAGCTGCTTGTCAGTGCTTTAAAATATAATAGTATTAATAGCAGTTAAGCAGTTATTCGTTAGCGATAAAACAGTATATATGTATCAAGTAGACTCCCAATTAACCGGGATGGATAATCAGTAAGTTGATTTACCTATCGTGAAAAAATTGAAAAATTATTGTAAGCATGCATTTAATATTAAAAAATAAATAACTTGTATATATAAAGATATATCCCAGCTAGGGATTGCAATACTACCAGTAAATTGCGAATTTTAGCCTCAAATTGTTACCAGTAATTCTACATTATTTTTACCGGTAATTTGGTAAATATAATTATATTATACTTTTTTTGTTTATATTCGCTGGCCCTGGTCACTGCAGTGGCAGCACTGAATAATAGTAGAGGCACTTTGTGGCTGAGTGCATGTGCATCATTATTCACTACTGTGGGGTTCTGGGGAGTCTTATTGACGAGATTTTTGTGTTTCGACACTAAATTCCTGACACCCAATTGTGGTGTCAGAGAGTGTCAAAAAACCGAGAGTGGGCCCATCTAAAATGTTGAATGTCAGGTCTAACACCAGGAGCAGTAGTGCACTCATATAAATAATATAACCTGCACTCATATAAATATTCAGTTTAGACAGTGTCAGCAACACTGTTCTAAACTGAATATTTATATGAGCACAGGTTAGGATTGTGGCCAAAAAACTGTGAGCGATGTGGATAAGCGACATGTCAGGAGTCCAGAAGTGAAGTGAGAAATGCGGAAACAATCAACAATTAAACTATATATAACTAAATAATATATTTAATATAAAATATTTTCAACAGGAAAATGTAAAGGGGAAATATATTCAAAAGGCGTACGATTCTTTAATAATTATTAAACCAACAAGTGTCGAATCTGAAAGAGCTTTTTTCTACAGTAGGATTATTTTGTACAAAAATCAGATCACAATTAGGAGACCAAAGTATTGATCAGTTATGTTTCATACATGCTTATTTTTT
Organism: Olivierus martensii; assembly: GCA_000484575.1. Classification (NCBI taxonomy): domain Eukaryota; kingdom Metazoa; phylum Arthropoda; class Arachnida; order Scorpiones; family Buthidae; genus Olivierus; species Olivierus martensii. Next base: position 22,606 of record AYEL01066326.1, read on the forward strand.
AAAACATGTTGATAAATAGAGCACATATTTACTTATAGATTTTACAATTATTTTCATTGTAAAAAATTATTCATCTAAAAGTATTACTTATAATTTGTTATAAAATTGTTGAATTTTATTTACATTATGTTCAGATACAATATTATTTTCATACTTTTGTCATAGTATATAAAAATTAAAAAAAATGTCTTATTGTTATGGGTTTTTATTTTATATTCACAGTTTAAAGAACTCTCGGTAATTTACCAGTATACTGGTTTTGTTTGAAAATTTTACCAAATTACCAGTAATAGAAAAATTCGGGAAATTTGCAATCCCTAATCCCAGCTAATGCACATTCATTTAATGTATTTTCATTATAAAATACAATCAATTTTACTACCATCCCTGCTATGATATACTGCTAACTACCTAACATACTGACATATCATCAAAAATTTCCCATATAGCAAAACTGAAAATGCAGTGCAATCTAAAATGACAGATGCCATGCAGTACAGTATAATTATGCTGGATGTAATTTTTTTATATTTTATCATAATAAAATATACTTTTTCTTTAACATGTAAAAAAATACAACTCGTTACTATATTTCATGATTTTTTTCACTTTTTATAATTATTATGAAATCTGGATGAATTTATGCTTAATGTCAAAACAATTGTCTAATTTGAAGAAACAAATCATCACTATGTCGATAACAGTCTAACTAAGAACAACAGTCAGGATTTTTGCAATAGTAATTGTTATTCAAAACATATAAGATATTCAAATAATAAGATAGAAAATATATCTGTCACCCAGCTATTGTCGAAAGTGCAAATCTTGTGAACCAGATAATATATAATAATCATCGATATTTGCTAATTTATTAAGAAATATCAGAGATTGATTGCCATGCCTACATTAAAAGTTCAAAAATTATAGAAACTACTTGCTTAAAATGAAAGTAGATAAATCACAGCTCATTAGCAAGTACATATTTTTATTTTAGCATAACGTTTTCGGACTATAATAGTCCCTCATCAGTGCTACAGAAATAAGAACAACAGTCAGGATTTTTGCAATAGTAATTGTTATTCAAAACATATAAGATATTATTATTGAAGAAACTATGAACTCAAATTATTCAAATTTTATTGTAAACATAAAATAAAAATAAATAAAAGCCTAATTATAATGAAAAATTTATTTAAATTATTTACAGCACAAAAAATAAAAAGCACTTCATATTTTAGCTTCTAAAATAAAAGTTGATATTCTGTATCTGAAGACTACTAACATATTGTTTGCAGTTTTGATATGCTAAGCATGTAGATTTACAATGAAATTATTTTTTATGGTATTATTTGAATTTCTATATATTATAAAAATAAATTGTATAAGATAATATTTCAAATTGTAATTTGATCTTTATTAAAAGCAATTTATTTGTTTAAAGAAGCTAATACGATCAAATTTTCTCCAACAATAAACACGCATTTTGTAAATTATGAGCAGTATTGAATTTCCTTTATTTATTAAATGTTAAAATACATACATAAAGATAACCTAATGTACATATTATTCCTGTTTTAAGTTTATATAACTTGAAAATTATTTTTTTATGTATTACAAATATGTGCTGTTATTAAAGAAAAAAAATACATTGACAGATGTTGGGGATCACTGTATAATGTAGGCATGTAGATAAATCACAGCTCATTAGTAAGTACATATTTTTATTTTAGCATAACGTTTTCGGACTATAATAGTCCCTCATCAGTGCTACTAAGAATTATAAAAGAATACCAACGTACATTATCTATATAATGTACCGTTGGTATTCTTTTATAATTCTTAGTAGCACTGATGAGGGACTATTATAGTCCGAAAACGTTATGCTAAAATAAAAATATGTACTTACTAATGAGCTGTGATTTATCTACATGCCTACATTATACAGTGATCCCCAACATCTGTCAATGTATTTTTTTTCTTTAATAACAGCACATATTTGTAATACATAAAAAAATAATTTTCAAGTTATATAAACTTAAAACAGGAATAATATGTACATTAGGTTATCTTTATGTATGTATTTTAACATTTAATAAATAAAGGAAATTCAATACTGCTCATAATTTACAAAATGCGTGTTTATTGTTGGAGAAAATTTGATCGTATTAGCTTCTTTAAACAAATAAATTGCTTTTAATAAAGATCAAATTACAATTTGAAATATTATCTTATACAATTTATTTTTATAATATATAGAAATTCAAATATTACCATAAAAAATAATTTCATTGTAAATCTACATGCTTAGCATATCAAAACTGCAAACAATATGTTAGTAGTCTTCAGATACAGAATATCAACTTTTATTTTAGAAGCTAAAATATGAAGTGCTTTTTATTTTTTGTGCTGTAAATAATTTAAATAAATTTTTCATTATAATTAGGCTTTTATTTATTTTTATTTTATGTTTACAATAAAATTTGAATAATTTGAGTTCATAGTTTCTTCAATAAAAAAAAATGGAAAACAGAAAATTAATAAAATAAATCAATAGCATATTAGAATTAAAGAAATAATATTGTATTTGTTAATTTTAATAAAATAAAATATAAAATAATTAATAATAAATATCGTAGTATAAAACTTTGAACAATAATTATTTTAAATTAATTTTAATTTTACTAAATTTTGCAGAAATAATTGCATCATTAAAATTAAGCGAATTAATGCATAAATGATTTATGCATTAATTCATATAATTAATGCATAAATGTTAATTCATTTAGAAATTTTGTAAAATTTAAATTAATATAAAATAACTGTTCTTTATCAGAGTTTTATATCATAATATTAATTATTTCATATTCTGATTATAATTAATAAAAATAGTATGTACTGTATTTATTCGATTTTAATAGGCTATTGATTTACCAATTTAGTTATGTAATTTTTTATTTTTTCATTGATGGAATTAATTATGGATATAGAAAATTATTCCAATTTTATTATAAATTTAAAATAAAAATATTTCAAAAGTAGAATTATAGAGTAAATTTTATTTAAAATATTAATAGCATAAAAATAAGAAGTGTTTCACATTTTAACTTCTATCTTTCATTCATAATAGAACATTGTTAATGAAAAGTAACAAAAAGAAAAGAAAATAAGCAATAAAAAATTTAATTATGGCAATCTTAACAATCAATGAAACTTATAAACTTGTTGTTATATAATTAAACTTATTTAGCCATCAATCTAGCAAAATAGCCTTTGGTTGAATTAGTATTATGTCATGAAGAAAGACGGCTAATTTCATTGTCAACTTTTCATCTGGAATTGTCTAAACTGTTTATAATACAATTCCTATACTCATTTATCATTCCACTTAATGCATAGGTTTTTCTGGTCCCAATTAGTATGTTATAGTGGGACACATCTGTATACAGGAATCCCTTGATTAGTGCAGGTTTGAATAATGTGATTTTGATTAGTGTGCAAAAAAAATTTGAGACTATCCCTTGATATATGTGGTGCCAAATTTGATTAGTGCTTCAATAAGTGCAATTTTTTTGTTTTTGCATACCCTTTGAAATGTTGGCAACTGAATCTTGGGGATTGTAGTCTATATGATTAGAGCACTGCAATAAATTTATTTAATTCTATTAATATTACCACTTTCGTCATCTAATTGTTATATTTTGAATTTGTTTATTAATAAATTTAAAGTGAATGGCAACTACCTAATAATAGCCATTACATTATTATATAATCAGCCTGCCTTCAGTTCCTTTCCAGTACTCGATGCCTATGGATGAATTATTTTTTATAAAATTTATACAATTTTGTAAAAAATAATTTTTTTTTGTGAAAAATAAATTTTAATTTTTACTACAAATTTTTAAATATCTATGCATATTCCTCAATGATTTAAAGTACATGTAATGCAATATAGACCTATACATATTCCTCAATGATTTAAAATACATGTAATGCAATATAGATTCGTTTCGAGAGAGGGAAAAAATACATATTTATAATTTTGATATTTTCCAGGATTCATTATAATTATTCCCATTGGTTTTTTAGTTTGATTAGTGCGGTTTTGATATATGCAAGATCGGAAGAGCAATACATGTTTATAATTTTGATATTTTCCAGGATTCATTAATTTATTCCCATTGGGTGTATTTGGATTTTGATATCTTCCAGGATTCATTATAATTATTCCCATTGATTTTTTAGTTTGATTAGTGCAGTTTTGATATATGCGGTGTATTGCGAGAATTTATTACCTGCACTAATCAAGAGATTCCTGTATATTCAAATGTTCTATTATTTGAGAAGTATAGAAGCAAAATTCATATTCTCCAATTTTTTCGAAACTGAGTTAAAAATATAATTTTATTGTGCACAATTTCCAGATAAAAACGAATATTTTAAGCAGCAATATTCACATTATTCACTTCCTGTTTGGAAAAATATTATAGTGAAGACTGGAGAAAGATTACAGATTTGCATTTCTATAAAGATATTATTGGTGGTAATACAGGCAATAATAAAACTAAAGAAAAAGGTGAAAATATTATTTTTTACCAGCTATAGGAAGAAGCACCAAATCTATCTTTCAATAAATAAATACTTTTTGAAAACCTGAGTTTGAATTTAAAATAATTTTGAAATTTTGAATATTTTTAAATTCTTGTGTTTATGTAAAAAGAAAAACTCAGAAGTTTAGCTTGATTAAATTAAATACACATCAACAACTATTGTTTTTTGTTCAGATTTAATATAATTATTATTAGTAGTCATTATTCAAAATAAATATTATTTATTAAAATACTGTACAATTTCAGATTCAATTCACTTAAACTGCTTTAAACTTAACTTTAAAATATCAAAAAACAGCACTAAACGCAGTTAGACTTTCAAATAAGTTTATTTAATATCGTTAAATGCTAATGTTTTCAGTATTTATACACCATCATCAGGCAATTCAGTTTGATTCGAACAAGAATGTAAGATGCCTGATGATAGTGTATAAACACTGAAAATGTTAGCATTTAACGATATTAAATAAACTTATTTGAAAGTCTAATTACATTTACTGTACAATATTATTTTTTATTTATTTTTTCTGTTCTATCCATTTAATATATTTACTGATGGCCACTCAATACATCATCATTCCCTTAATTAAATTTCTAAATCCTGAGATGAAAGTTATATAAGGGAAAATAAATATATAATAATTCTGTATATTATTTACAAAATTTGTTGTTCTAGTAAAAATATGGAAAGATTGTGTGACATGATAAACATGTAGTTTACCTGTAGGAGACTATGCGAAATGTGGCACATGCCACAAAGAGTTTGTAAAGTTTGTCTTGAGATAATTTTTGGAATAAATCTTCTAACACAAATCTTTAATTCACTAATGTATAATTTAATCCAAAAGGTAAAATTAAAATGCTGAAATTTTAGATTTCCCCTCCTACCAACTGATGATTAAAATATGAATTGACAATTCTGTTGTGTTAAAGATTCATTCCAAAAATTATCTCAAGACAAATTTTCAGTTGCAGTGATATATGCTACACTTTGCGTAATCTTTCACAAGTAAGTTATATGTTTACCATATAATTATATATCAACAGAAAGGAAATTATTGTAATACTCTAATGCAGGGTTGCCCAACCTTTTTATGACCGTGAGCTACTTTTTCAATGGAGCGATATAGCGATCTTCCGATATCTAGGGAATAAAAGTACAAAAATAGCCATGTCATCTATATAATTCAAAATTTATCAAATAAAATAAACAATTCTCAAACATGAAAATAACTACAAATGCTTAAATAAAAGAAAAGAAACATTAACTACAAATGCATGGATACATAAACAAAAAATTTAATGTGATATTTGGCATTCTGTAGATTTTTCCATTGATTCAAAATTTAGATTATATGATGAAAGAAATAATCTTAAAATTTTTACGAACATATTTTATTGTGAATGCAAGTTAAAATTAAATCTATAATTTTTTCTCTGTGTATTTTGGATATTCAGTTTGATAACTGGAAAGCATTGTTCAAAAATGTCTTTTGATATTTCCCTTTTTTACAATAGCAACAACTGAATTACATATTAGGCAAGAACATGGGCCATTAACCATGGAAAAAAAGAAATCATGTTCCCATTCATCATGGTAATGATAAATTTTAACTTTATTTTCTATGCTTGTAATTATGGCTAAAAAAGAAAAAATTTAAATTATTGAAGAAGTTTATTTTTTAATAAATTTAAGTCTTTTAGTACCGAACAATGATATATTGTTGTCCAGACCCCAGTAGTGTAATAAAGAAAGGAAAAAACATTTGAATCTGTAAACGTACTTATCCAGCAAGCTTCTACTTACTCATCAAAATAATCTTCATTTATTGTTTTTGATATATTATATTCTACCGATTGATCTGATCTATTATTACTAAATAAACGATAAAAGGGACACAAAATGAAAACACTTAGGGATAATTTCACTTTTCTTGTTTCAACAAGAACTCAGACCACCTATACTATGTATTGTAAAGTGAAAGTTTAGTGGATGAGTTGATTGGAAGAAGGTCGGAGGCTTGCGATTGACTAAAAAGCTTGTCGGGATCGACTGGTTGGGCAAATCTGCTCTAATGTATTTACATTTTTAATTTGATTCCAATTTTGATCATCAATTATCTAAGATATATGGTAATAAATTAATCTGGGACATTTATAAATCTTTCAGATATTTCTTATAAGATAAAACATCAATTTCAAGCAACTCAGATAATCGGGATTTTACTATATCATATCATATACTATATGTATATAGAGAGATTTGCATATAAAACAGAGATTTAGTGATGTTTTTAGCAATCCAACATGTCTTTTTCCATAAATGCTACATTATTGTGGTTTACAGTACCATACTTGATGTTTAAATTACTTTGTTCTGGAAATATTCAAATTAACAATTTCTATTATGAATACATTTCATCAAATTATCAATGATAAATTTTTGCTTTTATAAATTTTTTTGCAAGACATATTCTTGGAAATATTAATAAATGCCAAAATTTTCGTGAAAATATGTTGATCAAAACAAGTCATTGGATTGTTTGGTGATATCAAATACAAATTATTGCACAATTTATATATATGATATGAATAAGTTTCCAACTCACTTTCACATTAAAGGAAGGAAATGCATAAGATCTTAAGAACTTTCTTGGAAATAAACTTTCCCAGGTATCATCTCCCATGAGAACAATTTTCTTACCATTGCTGATTAATTGGTGTATAATATTGTCTTCGTTGATTTCTGAACTGGCAAAATTTTCACTTATATCTATGAAAGTTGGAAGACTACCTGTAGTCAATCCTTTTAGTCTCTGCATAGTAGTCGTTGGTGGATGAGCCCGAAACTTGAAAAGTAATCCAGTACCGTTACGCGAGAGTTCATCTAATATCGTAAGTTTATTTTTATAATAATTATCATTTGTAGAACTACGAGCAAAGTCATAACGTAGAGCATCAATTAATATAATGATGGAACGGTTATATATATTCAAAAATCTATTTCTCTCTTTTAAATTATGCTCTACAATTGTTTCATTAAATATTGATGTCTCATTAAACGTATTTTTAAAACTTAATTCGTTTCTTTTCAATAGAAATCCATCACTGAAAATCCATAAGCCAAACACATATAAACTAATCACCCAACACAGAATGAGAATATGAAGGAAGATTTCCATTCTATTAGATTGCTTCTGAATCAACTTATATTAAGCATAAATTATTTTTCATAAATTAAACACACCATGCTGAAAATGTTTACATAATGGAGGAAGCCATTTTGAAATGCGCCATCTGTGGATAACGATATATATATTTCTTTAAAACTTTTATAAGACTACAATATTTTATACTTAAATTATAGTATTTGGAAACTTTTTATTAATTTAAACACGCAGGTTTTTAAGATATAAGTTATAATGAAATTTAAAACATTAACTAGAATACGCTTAAGCCGAATAACGAATATGAAACGAAGTACTGTACAGCATTGAATTTGGGCACGTGTACTAAATATGCGTAATTATGAATGTGTTTTGGGCTTGTTGTTTCTTTCAGTTAAAAATTCTTGTCGGCGGAAGTGTATCAGTCTTTCCTTTATTAATTGTTATTTCTTTTGATGGATTTCGGCATGATTATTTGACCAAAGCATCTACTCCTAATCTCCACAGATTAATAGAGACAGGGGTGGTAGGAAAATGGATGAAGAGTGCCTTCATAACTAAAACTTTTCCTAATCATTATTCTATAGCAACTGGATTGTACGAAGAATCTCATGGTATAATCGGCAATGAGATGTTTGATCCGACATTCAACGAAACTTTTAATCTTTCCAATTCAGATCCTAAATGGTGGGATAATGGAAATGTGCTACCTGTCTGGGTAAGATATTAAAAAACAAGCAGAACTTTTGAATTGATAAAACAAATATGATTCAGAATTTTAAATATTATTTAATAAAACAGAAATTTTATCTATCTTCCTTTTAATCAAATATTTATATTAATTATTAAGAATTTAGTTTGCTGTTATTTATCAAGAGTATATAAAAATCAAGCAAAACAAGCACAGTGCTTAACTGGAAACAGGATCTAATTATTTAACTTATTAAAATATAATTTCAACAATATGCTTGGACAATTGTGGTATCTAAACAAGATTCTTGTCTAGTAGTAATAATGTAAAAATCTGTTAAATTTGTAGATATCAAATTCTTATGAAGATAGAACAAAATATAGTTAATACATAACAATTCTAAAATGTGTGGAAAAAATGTACATTTCATAATCTGCATGTTTCATCACATTTCCAAGTTTTTGATAGCATTGTAATTCTCTAATATAAGTGAGATTAAATCGATGAGATTGCGATCAATGGCAAAAAATATGTATACTTTCCATTATGTGCTTTTACACAAATATATAAAAATTCACCACTTTAACCATAATATAATATTTAGGATTATAAATTGATAAAATGATTAAAATATATATATTAAAGATATTAAAATGATTATAAAATAAGGAATTATTTTTTCAGCTTCAAAAATTTCATTTTGATTACTTTTTTGTTAACATAAAATGCCATTTTATATTCTCTTCTAAGAGCAGAGAAAAACAGCCTTTCCACAGGCTACTCATCTCTGCAGAAGAATCAATCAAATTGTGGAAGATAACAGTTGATATGCCATATCTGGATTCCATGAATGGCCTGTCATAGGTCATGGAATTGATCCCAGAGAATCCTCCAGGTTAGTTCCAGGTACTACTATGATCTGAAATTGAAGCCAGATCCTCTAGGGTGGAAAGCTAAAGCATTTCATATAGCCATTCCAACTGACATTGTGATTTAATTATGATTAAATTTTGGTTAATCCATTGAATTCATATGGGATATATTTGATGGCAGTCATTTTTAGAGCCCATTACAGACTAACCAACATCCATAATAATGTTAAAGAATTGGGCTCATCACTTTTCCTGAAAAACAGGTGTGAGATCTTGAATTGAATCCAATTATAAGCAATTGCTTTTCCACAGTGATCTATCTGCCTAGCTTTCATATTTATGGATTTTTTATGAAGTATTATAATAGATGAAAAGAAGGGGTATTAATTTCAAAATTTTTCTAAAGAGTGCCACAATAGGACCCTATCCCTCTTTTATACTTACTGTCCATATATCCAGCATACAATCACTTCATCAGTTGCTCTTAACTCATTCACTTATGTTTATTTTTATTTCTATATATTAAGAATTTTCATTGTAAACTGATTTTGTCTAGACTTGCTTTATCAGACTTTTTGCTCTTTGAATTGAATTGTCATAAGTAGCTTATAGATAATTAGATTGACAAGTCCAAATCTTCAGGAAATCATCATTTGTATAATATAGAAATAAACAGGCAATCATATCCAGTTTACATTATTGTGGTTTTGTTGACATTTCTAGGAAAACATTTTTAATATAAATAAGAGATTATCTTTACTAATTATATTGGGTTGTAACATAAATAATTTTAGTTGTATTAAAAAAAATTTTTATTCATTAAAAAAATAGGCTTACATTTAATCAATTATATAATCACCATTATTATTAATGACATTTTCCCAATTTATAGATAATTGACGAATGCCTTCCGAATAAAAGTTTTTATCTTTTGATACAAAAAGACCTTGAATGAAAGATTTGACTTTTTCATTGTTGTTGAATTTTTTCCCATTTAATGCATTTTGTAATGATCTAAACAGATGATAATTGGATGGCACAAGATCCAGAGAGTGTGCTTGATGTGGTAATACTGACCATTCAAGTTCCAAAATTTTCTCCTGAAGGAATTTAGTCTAAAGTTGTTCAGGAGAAACTGTATTGAATAACAAGGACAATGATATTTTTCAGAATAAATATTAAAAAATGGTTATATTATATATTAAAAATTTTTAAAACAAATTATAAAATTGTTCAATAATTAACATGCTTTTGGAGCTGTTTGGATTAAAATCATTCAGAAGAAACTTGTGGAGCTCAAATGATCAGTATTACTACATCCAGCATACTCTCTGGATCTTGTGCCATCCAATTATCATCTGTTTAGATTTTACAAAATGCATTAAATGGGAAAATATTCAATAACAATAAAGAAATCAATTCTTTCATTCAAGACTTTTTTGTATCGAACAATAAAAACTTTTATTCAGAAAGCATTCATCAATTGTCTATGAAATAAGAAAATACCATTAATAACAAAGGTGATTATGTAATTGATTAAATATAAGCCTATTTTTTTTTAATACAACTGAAATTATTTATATTACAATACAATATTTGTATTCATTAAAATCTTTTAGTTCTTTAAGATTAGTTTATAAATTAATATTCATATACTTTTAACAAATTTTAATTTAGTAATTAGATTTATAAAATTTTTTATAATTTTTTAAATGAAATTTAATAGGATTTATAAATTATAATAAAACAATCAATAAATACTCAAAACTTATCAAAAAATTTTATAAATAATATATTTTTATATTTAGAATTAATTAGTATAAATTTTAAACTAAGATTGTCACTGGGATTTTAATGATTGAAGTATTGTAATTGATTAAATAATTAAATTTTACTTTTATGAATTGTAAATGTTTAATTAATCAATAATGTATCATAACTCAAGCAAACCTTTATTAATTAAAAGTAAATCTATATTAAAATAGTAATTTATATTAATCAAAAGAGTTTTGGTCTCAAGCAAACAAATTTATTAGGGATTAATAATGAGATTTGGTCTATTTATTGGTTTGTAAATTTTATTTATATAAAATATTTTATACATTGAATGCTTAATTTAATAATTTCTAAAAATTACTTAATTTATAAAACCTATTTAGTAAAATGTCAATAACATGAACAATAAAATTTCTAACTTAAAAAATTTAGTTGCTTAAATTAATATAACAACATTTGATGGAAAAATTAAAAGCTGAAAACCAGAAAAATTAAGAAAGTATAAATACACAAAATTAAGGAAAATACAAAGTTAAACAAAAATAAACTTGTATATTCCATAATTTCTTACAATTGCAGCTTTCTTAATTTTTCAGATATGATGAGTAATCAGATATGATGAATATTCAGATATTTATAAATAATTTTGTAAAAGGTAAAAAAAAAATACATTATTAAAAATTCAATGGATGGAATTATAAATAAATTCTTATACTTTTTTTTAATCAGAAACTTTAAAATTTTTTCTAAATATGAAAATTTGACAGTGATAAATTAACATTTTTTTCTAGATAGCAAATCAACAAGAAAATTCTCTGCGGCATAGTGGATCTATGATGTGGCCTGGTGCACATGTTAAAATTCGTAACCAGACAATATTTTATAGTTATCAATACAACAGTACAATACCTTGGGAAAAAAGAATAGACATTGTTATGACTTGGTTAACGAATGATACTAATCCTGCTAATTGCATATTTTTATATTTTGAACAACCTGATGCTGCAGGTCATCGTTATGGACCAGATTCTAAAGAAGTGATAAAAGAAATTATCAGAGCAGATAACATAACAGGATATTTAATAAAAAAATTAGAAGAATATGAATTGTTTGAAAAGATAAATTTAATTATTTTAAGTGATCATGGAATGTCTAAAGTAGTTGCAGATCATATAATTGATATGGATAAAATAATAAATTCTTCTTTGTATAAGAAATTTGGGAATTCACCAGTTTGGAATATTCTTCCAACAGAAGGTAGTTTTTGATTTAAAATATATTTATATTTTTATTAAATTAAATTTTCTTTAATTATAAATTCGTAAAAAAATTTTGGGACACTTGCAAGAAGTTATGCAATAAATAGATTTATAATGAATTTTTCATCTTAGCTCATCTAATAGAATAAATTAAAATAGCTTATTTGAAGAACTCTGCATTCTTATCTAATTCTGTCAGGTTTTTCTGTAGATTAAATGTAATTATGAAATAATAAATTATTACAATAATTTAATAAAACTGTAGGCATGGATGATTTTGTTGGATTTTAAAAATAACAACTTGTTATTACAGTATTATAGTCTAAATTATATGAACATTTAAATTTAATTTGTCATCTTTTAATTTATAAATAATTATAAGATTAAATTTATCTTCTATAAAATTAAATAGAATTGAAATAAAAATCTCAGCATTACACAGCAGTTACTTTAAACAAAACATGTATTTAAACTTTAAAAAATGTTTTTGGTTAAACAAACCATCTTCAACTACAATCATAAGATATTGAATAAGTATAATACAGGTTACATAAACAATATGTTCTAGAACATAATACTATATTTCAAATTTAAAATCCAAGCATTATTTAAATTTATAGTCTCAAATTACACTTGAAATACAAGAGTTTCATTCAACCAATAATATAAGAAATCTAGAAATAAAGTTATATAATAATTACTATGGTAATCTGCAAATATAGTGTAAATTGAGGCTATTTCAACAACATAGCATAATGCCATGTGTTGGAAAGGTTTTTGACTGTTGATCATTAATAATAATGCTCGAGTTTTTTCTCCTGATGATTTTCGTTGACTCTCAATCCTTCCTTCAAATTATTAAATGGCTTTATTACCTTGCCTCATTCCAATCAACAACTATATTATTTTCATTGCATCTTCTTGAGTTTTTTCTCCTGATGATTTTCGTTGACTCTCTTATCAATCCTTCCTTCAAATTATTACATGGCTTTATTACCTTGCCTCATTCCAATCAACAACTATATTATTTTCATTGCATCTTCTATTCAGTGTTTGCCAAAATCTCAATTAAATATAGTAATTTGGTATATTTCTTATCTGTGTCTTCATCATAATTGCATTTATCATTTTTAATTGCCTCAAATAGTATTAGACCTCTAGTGCATATCATTATTTTATCCTGTTTCTTAATTGATTTTTTAATGATTTCAACTTAGATAAATAGCATGTCACTTTAACAAATCTCATGTCCTTAGCTTGTTGCATTACATTGCTATCATGATCTTTTGTTACTCTTGCACCAACTGACCTCTGCTTCAGAAAATCCTTCTTTACTTTATTAAAAATTTTTCATAAAATTTCACTGCTATATCCATGTTTAATTCCTTGTTTTTAATACTATCAGACTCAGATTTTCTAACATCATCCTTACTATAATGCATAAATGGTTTCCTATACAGTAAATAGAAAATGGCTTTTTTATAGCATAAAGGATCGTTTGACCATATGAGGATGAGGACTATTTGCTTCTTTTTCTAAAACCTTTCATGACAAATGCATTATTCTTAATCCTAATATTAACACTAAAAAATGAATCTCATTATCACAGGCATATTCGGTGTTTAGCACTAAGCCATAAGTATCATCTGTGAATGCTTTTTTGAGGGAATCCACTTTATCTGGCTCCTCCAATAAGCCAAATAAGTAAGATAAATTGTTTATTCAAAAATGTTTTCGGCTATCCACGTAGTCTGCCTCAGTTGAAATACCAACTCCAATCCTCCAAGTAATGTGTATGCCATCAGTTTACCTTGAATAAAACCTTATACAGTATCTGGTTCAGAAGTTGAGAATTCTGTCCTCTACACTACTTAATAGGAAGCTCCATGATGGGAGTTCTAGTAGAGTATTCTCATCACGGGACTTCCAATTAGGATTCATTGAACTTTTGTATAGAAATTACTTTTCAAGCTAAAATATGAATGATAATGAATGATGTGCATCAGATCTCTAAGCGTATTCATTGCTTTATTTGCTTCTGGGAATAATTAAAAATAAAATTTCTATAGAAGGAATCTATAAAAAAGAGATGTGGGTAGGTGACAGTTTGAACAATGGGAAAAGCTTTCAAAATCCTTTGTTGTCATCACATCACTATTGTTGGTTCTTCTTCAGAGAGCTTACTTACATAAAAACATAGCAGAGAAATGATAGATTTAGCATGACTCTATAGTTTAAATAAACACCAATTTGCTATTGTTTTCTCAAATAAGTTTATGACCTTCTTTTTCCTACAACTGGTCTTACTGTGACAAGTATTTTATAGGTTTTTTTATGAAAAAATAATAATAATAATAATAATTAAAGTCCTTAACGATAAAAGAATAATCGTGTATAAATTATTTAAGAAATTAATTACTACTACATAGTACAGAACACTGTATATATATTATAATTTAATTGTTTTCTATATGTAATTCAAATTTTAAATTTAAATGTATTCTAATGATTTGTTTTTGTTTATGTAAAGAACTTCTGATGATGGCTTAATAAAGCTAAAATTTATTTATTTTTCACTTAATAGAGCTGTTCAATTATTCCATAACTGATTTTTTATGAAAGTGAAAAGTTTTGAGCATGCAGAAAGAACAATACAATCTAAGCATGGAATTTGATGATTTGCATTTTGATGTAATATTAACTGATATCACTATAAAATAAACTGATTATTTTTAAGAGCAACTGTTTTAATTAACTATTTGACATCCTGCATTGTAAATAAAAGAAAACAACTATTACTTATAATATTTAATTTAATTTCAGGTCAAGAAGAGTATGTATTTGAGAAATTAAAGAATGGTTCAAAAAATTTTAAATATACGGTGTATCATAAGGAAGAAATTCCAGAAAGTTATCATTATCGAAAGAATCGAAGAGTGATGCCAATTTTAATTGTAGCTGATCCAGGATGGGAGTTTATCACAGAGAATGAAAATATTAATGATATAGGTCAGCTAATAATTTGATTAATATATCTAAAATACTGAAAAAAAATTTACTATGTTTTTTTGTATATTGCTGGTTCACTATACAGTGGACTCTCGATTTTACAAACTCGTATGGACCCCAAAAATGTTCATAAAATCAAAGGTTCCTAAATGGGAATGGCATTAATTAACATTAAAGACTTTGAAACTAAGTAAATAGTTCATAAAAATGTGAGTCCAGTGTACAAAATAAATAATATCAAAGCTGAAAATCATTGAAAGTTTTTATTTTAATTTAAATGCTAAAATTGTTGTCTTTTAAAATTATTAAAGCAACAATGTAATATAATATCAAAATTATTTAAGTTGTATGGGGAGTATACTTCAGAGATTAACCATTTAAATAGTTATATCATTAACAGAAAATGAAAAGTTCAATATGAATTTTGAAATATGGATATAATTGAATTTTGTTTTATCATTTACAATTTGAAGTACAGATTATATAATCATTATATTTTAGGCATTTGTCCATGGAAATTTCAAATATTATTATAAATTTTAAAATACTATAATTGACTAAATTTAAGGGACC
>AYEL01066328.1:0-159656 GCA_000484575.1 Olivierus martensii
TTCTTGGAACGGATTATGTTCGTTAACCGATCACCCACTGTATTCATTAATCACAATTTGCATATTAATTGATTTTTTAAAATATGATCAATTTTCTTCATTCTTGGCTTATTTTATTCAGAGGACCAACTACTATCCAAAAAATGCAATTATTTCATTGGATGACTAAATCATGGTATAAAAAAATTGTTTTGAAAATCTCATATTTAGAAAAAATACAGAACAAAAATTTTTAAAAATACTTATACTAGTAGAAAGTAGTGCCGTGCGATGGCATCAATTGTCGATTATTAATCGATTGATTTTCATGCTGATGCATCAAACCATCAACAATTATAACAATCGATGTATTTCATTGGTACCATCGATGGTGTAATTTTTCACTATACGGATGATTGCTAATAATTTATTAAATATTTTAATTTTGTAACGGCAGTCATGCTGAGTCGTTACACTAGATGTCATCATCTCTACTTTCTAGGTGGGAATATCAGGTCTTCATACATGCCTGAAAACGTACTTACAGGCTCCACTGGAACACCACAGAAGCAATCCTGTGCAAATTTGGCAACAACAGGAGAAAATAAATTCTAATCTTTCCTCACTGGCTTTAAAATATCTGTGTTCTAGCAACTTCTGTGCCTGCAGAACGATTATTCAGCAAAGCAGGCATAACTATCTCCAAAAATAGGAGCAGTTTAAAGCCAAAACATTTGAATATGTATAATAGTTTTAAGTTCATTGTCAATAGAAGAAATAGATAATCTTGTGCGTATTGCATTTCAATAAAATAAACATTTGATTGATTGGACTTAGGAACATTTTATTTAGATAGAAATACCATCATAGAAAAATTGATTTAATTTTCTCTAACCATCGATGAATTTTAAAATAATCGATGCATCGATGATGGTAGTTTCTTGGCCATCACACACACAGCCTTAGTAGAAAGAGAACAAAAACAATAGAATGCAAAAATTTTGATGAAAATTACAAAATAACCCAAAAAATAACAATTTTAATTTTTTGCATAGTAAGCTTATAAATTTGATTTTTTACCTGCTTATTGACTATAAACGAATTAAGACAATTAATTAGCATACTTAGCAGTATCAAAAATAGACTAAAAGCTTTTAATCTATTTTTGATACTGCTAAATGTGCTAGTTAATTGTCTTAATTTGTTTGCATATTAATTAGGCTTAACTTCTATTGTTCGCAAACCTTCTTGTGACCAGAAGTTAAAATTTCTGGGTTTATTGGGTTAAACTAATTTTACAGCTTTCAAATCACATTAATAAATAATTTTTGATTCTATATTAAATTATTGCATGCAATTTTTCTTTAGTAGATATATAATTAAAAATACAATCCCTTGAAAATTCCAAAAAATTTAAATATATATTTATATATTAAATAGAAAATCTTTCTTACTTCTTGTTTATAACGTTCTCTATCCTTAGCTGCTGCATTTAAAAATGGTTGTTTTTCGTCATCACTCATGGCATTCCATTTGGCTGCACATTCTTTACCAAATTCACCAATCTATAAATTCAGATAATTATCATAATCAGATTTATTTTTATCACATTTATTTATTTATTAATTCATAGAAAATAATTCATTTATTCTGATTATAAATTAAATTACCTGCATAAAATTAAATGATAAAATAATGATCTGAAAAATTTTATAGTAAATCTATATCTGATATAATCAAATTTTCTATATAGAGACAATGAAATTAAAAATTATTTTGAAAAGCATTAAAGAAAAAATTTAATAAAACATTTATATATCAATAAAAATGTACTTAAATGAAAATATATTAATTCTGATATATTATTTATAAATTAAAAAAAAAAAATCTTAAGTAATTTTACTAATAGACAAATATAACCAAATGTGTAAAAGACAATGCAATTGTTTTATATTGTTTTGTTAAATTAAAAAAAAAATTAAAATCATATGGCCAAAATGAAAATCTTTAACAAACCACATCCTGCCTATTGACAATAGTTTGGGACATTCCTGATCTAGATAAAATTCCATTCATTTGAAATTCCATTCAGTCTAAAGCAGTATCTGCATTACATATCATTTTCTTTGTTGTTTAGGCAAAAAGTTGAAAATTCATAATATTACCAACTTTTTGACTGTCAAAAGTTTAATTGGATTGATACCACAATAATTCATATATTCAACAATCTAATTGAATATCCTGAGGATAGTGAATAAAATTAATCTACAGTCTCACCAAAGTGTAGTAAAAGATAAATAAAGAGTGACCTCCCTTTTTCACTTATGGCCTGTTATACTTCTGATAGAATTCTTTACCTCTTTTCTTATGCTTTTCTCTATGCATTTCTTATTTCACCTTTCATTCCTCAAAAGATTAATCCAATGAAGACTTATGACAAAAGTCTTGTCATTGGAGTGGAAAAAAAACGCTATAAAAACAATTAAATAAAATTCAATACTGAGTTACATAGTGAAGCTATTGCAGATCAGTTTTTTGCATTTATTGGATGAAAATCTGTGCCTCCAATGATGGGTCCTGAATTTTTCGATTGCTGAAATTTGCTTTTTTAAAGTTGGAAAATGTAAATGGATTGTATTTGTAGACTTTAGATTATTTTTCATCAAATTTTATTGATTTTGCTTTCTATTCCATTATATTTTAGTAATCTTATTTTGATTTTGGATTGAGATAAATTTATTTTTGAAATTTTACATAAAACATGGAATTTTGGTATGGAGCTGTAAAGTCCATAAAACTGAAAAAATTTTGCTGATAATACAAAAATTTTGATTAATTCTGTTAAAATATAGAATATTTTACTTATTAGATCATTTATTTGCTTTACTTTTTATAGATAATTTAGTAATATATAAGAAAATCCTAATGTAAACAACCCCAGGATATAAAAAAGGGGTGTGGCACTTTTATTATTTTATGGCATCCAGTCATTTCACAGGAAACTGCAGCCAAGCCTACTTTACTGTGTGATATGTGGTATTGGGTGTAGTGTGTCAGCAAAGTCTCAAGACCAATTAAAGTAGAAAATGTTATAGCTAGTTATGTACAATTGTGGATGATTTCCATATACAGTAGAATCTCAATATCTCAAATCTCACGGGAACAAAAAAAATTTGATATAAAGAGTTTTTGAGATAACAAAGCTCAATTTTAAATAAAGATTTTTATGTCAATAATACTCACTATAGTTTTAATACTGTATAAGACACTCTTTTTTTCCATGAAAATTAGCATCTAAATATTCCTGCTTCTTATAAACCAGTGATTGAAAATATCACTGAATAAACATGAAAATATTGACAAAAACCTATCAACAAATAAAAGTGAAATTTAGAAAAAGAAACTACTGTACAGCATGTTCAGTATTCCGAGTATGCACAAAAAAGTTCCGGTTATCAGTAGCACATTTACGTTCTTTTGTTAAATTTAAATTCTTTGTTTAGACTCCAAAAGCGAGGGAAAATTCATAAGTATTTTTAATTATTCTAGCACAAAAATTATAAAGTAATTTGGGATACCAAGAGTTTGGAGAAAATACTTTGAGATAACTACTGAAATTAGCCTACATTGGTTTAATGCAGAAAGTGAATGGAAAAAATTTGATCCCCACATATCAAGGGTTTCAAGATAGAGAGGTTCGAGATAACAAAGCTACATTGTATGTCATGTTTTTGGTTATTAATTTGAAAATTTATAAAAAAATAAAATAAAAAATATTGAAATGAATAGAAAACATATCAACAAACATATTTTATTTAAAAAAATGAAAATATTTAATAAATTTTTGTCACTTTAATTAAAGTTAATTAAGAATTAATTAATGAAAATTTGCATAATATTTTGTTTTTTGTTGAAGATTTTTTAAAATATTATCCAATTTTGTTCATTCATATCTTATTTTATTCGTAAGACTTGCCACTATCTAAAAATACCAAAGATTTTGTTGGATGGCTAAGATTTCATATAAAAAAAATTTTTTTTTCCGATCTTATATAATAAACAATAAGTTATGAAAGAAATAAAATTCAATAAAATATTTTACATTGTTAGAATGATAATAAAAACTGTAAAAAATTGTAAAAATTTCAATGAAAATCAAGTGAGATTTTATAATTTTAATTTTTTGCATATTAATTAGGCTTATTATGTAAACATTGATGGATTTCAATGGGTTAAACATATGAGAATGCATTCTCTTTCATAAAAATATCCAGTAGACCAGTAATTCTCAATCTTATTTCTGTTGAGGAACACATTTTAATATTTTAAATTTGACATCACACCTAAATATTTTAAATGATAATTTAAATTTAACAACAAATTTTCATTAACAAATTATTGTATTTATTCTTATTACATTCAGATTACAAACATACTTATATATAGGATCATTAAATGGCAGCCCTTATTAAGTTATAGTGCCAGCTTGGATTTTGTCTTTTTAGAAAAACTACAATTTTAATTTAATTTTTATTCCTTAATTTTTAAATTATGAATAATGACATAAAAAACTTTTGACTGTCGCAGAAATTCGACGGTTAGATTTTTCTAACGATACCCTATTTACTTCGACAGTTACATTTTTCTAATGATATCCTATTTATAGAAATTGGTAGGTCTGCAAAAGGGATATTGAGCCAACCACATTCATTATTAACATATACGATTCATACAATTACATACATGCAATTCTTATACATAAGTATAATTCATTTTTAATTTTTCGCAGCACAGCGTCAAAGATTTGGCACCACAGTGCAGTAGACCAACTACAAAGTTTTTGATCAGTTTAAACTGCAACAAATCAAACAGGTAATCAAATGAGCATAATGCTTGAATTAAATTGTTTGCTTAATTTTTAAATTGATATTACTAACTTGCATTATTATTATCCATTATCTTATTCAGTTATTTTTGTTTGTGTGTAATATAGTGATTGTTTTAGTATAATTATATATTGAATTAATGCACTTGGACTGTGAACTGTTTGATTTAAATAATTGGTAAACTAAAAGTTAATATCATTTGTATAGCTTTATAAACTGTAGTAGAAGCATATATTGATGGAAAATCATTCTAATAAATAAACAAATTAATTATCAAAAAGAGATAATTATAGTATTAATTTGTAATAAAATATTTAGTTAAAAATACAAAGAATTATTCTCAAATAGATAATAAAATCCCTTTAATGAAATTGTGTGTAAAGTGAAAAGCATGTCATATTAATGAAATGCTTTCTTGTAAAAGTGGAAAAGGAAAATTGAAAGATTAAGAATGATTTTTGATATACTTTTATTTATAAATTCCAATTAATTCATGAATAAAAAAATTTCATAAATTCCAATTAAAATTTTATTTTAACTAGAATTCTTGAAATAATTTAAAAAACAAATATTTCATGCATGTATAATCTATAAGCATGTATGATCTATAAGCATCTTTAATCATGTAATCTATAATCATCTCTAAGCATGAATAATCTATAATTAGAATTCTTGAAATAATTTAAAAAACAAATATTTATGCATGTATAATCTATAAGCATCTTTAATCATGTAATCTATAATCATCTCTAAGCATGAATAATCTATAAACATTTTTCATACACAAGAGCAAGAACTTTACATTCATTATGTTCTACCAAATGTCAAAATAAGTTTGAACTAACTGCAAATTCTGGCATATCCATATAGACATTTATAGGAAAACCTGTGATAGGTGACCAGCTTTCAGCGGCTGATCAAACTGAGGAATTTAAAGCATGCCGAGGCTGGTTTACAGATTCAAAGTTAGAACAGGATAAAGAAGACTTCATTCCAACATCAAAGAGTTAATAAATTGTGTCTATTGTATATAAAAATAGTGTTTTTTGTAATTAAGTGTGTTATACAATAGTAAATTACATTTAGTAAAGAAAATAATATAGTATATCTCTCTCACCTCTCTGTTAGGGGAAGTGGGATTGGAGTTCGACAATGAATTAATCTATTTTCCATAGTCTTATATGAGAAGTATTATCCCACAATTCAACACTAGTTCAGCGATGGATTAGTGTTGAATTGCGAGATACCATTGTATTATTTTTTAATTTATTGTTTTATTATAATATGCAAAAATTCAGACAGTACTAAAAAACAAGGCATGTGCTTTTATAGTATTTTAATTCTATCTTTACTATAAAATTTGAATAATTTTCCATCTCCATATTTCATTTGAAAAAATAAAGAAAAATTATGTGAATACATTAGTAAATCAATGGGTATTAAAACTGTAGTATTACAATACTATATTTGTTAATTATAATCAAAATATAATATATATAATAGTTATCTCAATGTAAAACATTGTTGAATAATAGTTATTTTATATTTATTTAAATTTTTCAAAACTTATAAGCAAATAACTGTGTCATTAAAATACCTTATATAAACGATGTTATCATAGGAATTCCAACCATCTTTTGTTTACAATAAACAATGGATCAACTAGTGTGATGGAATATATTAGTGTGTCAAGAGAAAAATATTTATAGGTAAATCCTGCTTAACATATTTTTGCTATAATATATAATCAATTCTACTATTCATCCCTACTATAACATACTGCTGTCCTGCCTAATATACTGACACAATATCAAAAATTTCCACTATTCCAAAACTGACAATGCTGTGCAATGTAAAATGACAGACACCATGCAGTAAGTACAATATATGCTGGACAATTTTCTTTTTATATTTTATTATATTATAAGCAAAAATAAAATAAAATGTGCAAAAAAATTTCCCACAAGTAATAAAATAGGAAATATGACATCCAATTTGGAAGTGCAAATCTGGTGAACCAGGTAAGTGCATAATCAATATATGCTAATTTATTAGAAAATATCAATGATTATTATGCATTTATATTATTTATTGAAAAATTTAACTGGAAATATCAGAGATCACCATGCCTACATTATACATATAGCAGGCATGTCAAACTCATTTTAATTTAAGGGCCATTTAATGAACCTTTAGATTGCCGCAGGCCACATCACATTTAAATTCTTTTTAAATTACATTTTAGAGTAAGGATTTAGAAATATACATAGGATAATTAAAAACATTGTGTAATCAAATGAACATTTTACAAACATATGTATTTACTACATAATTATACATTTTTTTGAATTTAATTCCTCGCTATCAATCTTTAATTTTCTATTGTGTTAAAAGTCACATTTTCTGTATAAAAACAAAAGCTTTCATTAAAAGTTTATAAATTCAAATATCCATAACTACTTACATTTTTTAAATAAGTTAATAACATGACAAATAAATCTTGAGCCAGTCCGTTAGTGCATCCTTTATACACATCTTTCAAAGAGGGATTATTTGGAACTTGATTATTATATCTGTCTATCCTAAAAAAATACAGGTTCGCTTTTATGGCTTTTTTGTTTTTCTGATAACAAATTTCGCATAAAACTTGTAGGAAAACACTTAGTTTGTGCCATCGATCTAAAAGATCATTGTCATCAGTATGTATATATCCAATAAGGTCAATCGAAAAAAAAACTTGTGCAATTGCATTTCATTAAAATCAAATTAGTATATAATATAGCTATAAAGCGAGAGTTACTTCCTATTATCTCATAACATATTGTTCTCATTTTCATTTTTTGAGAGCATTTGGGCCACAAAAAAAAAAGCACATCGAGGCTGCCAGTTTGACACCTGACATATAGCAATCTCCAACACAATAATTCATCAATCTTCTTTTTTCTTTTTTTTTTTAACAACAGTGCATATTTATATATAAAACACACAAAATAATTTTCAAGTTATATAAATCTAAAATAGAAATAACACATTATCTATACATTATTTTTAAATTTAATAAACAATGGAAATACTATACTGCTTGAAATTTACAAAATGCATGTTTATCATTAGAAAAAATTTTATGATATTACCTTCTTTAACCCAATGAGTGCCAGTAGCTAAGCCTACTACTAAATACAAAAAAAAAAAAAAAAAAAAAAAAAAAAAAAAAAAAAAAAAAAAAAAAAGAAATTAAAATTGCAAAATCTCTTAATTTTTATTGAAATTTTTAGGATTTATTATGTTTTTATCATCATTCTAATGATATAAAATTTTTTCAAGTTTTATTTTTTTCACATTTTTTTATTATATGAGACCAGAGAAAAAGCAATTTTTATATATGAAATCTTAGGCATCTAACGAAATATTTGGTATTTACTGATAACAGTGAGTCTTATGAAAAAAATACGGTATGCATAAATAAAATTGGATAATATTTTTAAAAATTATCACTAAAAAACGAAATATTATGAGAATTTTAATTAAGTTAATTAGTAAAAAAATGAGAAAAAATTTATTAAAAAATGTTTATTATGTTTTTTCTTCATTTCAGTAATTTTTATTTTATTTAATCTTTTATAAATTTTCAAATTTATAACAAAATACATAACACACATGATCATCATCTACTTTCGTACATAAACATCTATAACATTTTCTAGCCTACTCTAATTGGCTTTGAGATACTTTGTTGATACACTATACCCAATAGCACATGCAGCGCAGTAAAGTAAGCTTTGCTGCGATTTCCCACAAAGCAACTGGACGCCATAAAATAAAAGTGCCATACCCTTTTATAGCCTAGGATTGTTTACATTAGGATTTTCTTATATTTTATTAAATTATCTGTAAAAGTAAAACAATAAATGACCAAATAAGTAAAAATATTCTATATTTCAATAAAAGACCAAATAAGTAAAAATATTCTATATTTTAACAGAATTAACCAAAATTTTTGTATTATCAGCAAAATTTTTTCAATATTACAAATTTTACAGCTTATCATGCTAAAATTCCATGTTTTAGTTAAAATTTCAAAAATAAATTTCTCTCATCCTAAAATCAAAATAAAATTATTAAAATAGAATAGAAAGCAGAATAGATAAGATTCAATGAAATAGTCCAAATTCTACAAATACAATCCATTCACATTTTCTATCTTTACACCTGAATTTACAAAGAAATTTCAGCAATCAGAAAATTTGGGACCCATCATCGGAGGCACATATTTTCACTCAAAACCTGCTCCATGCATAGCTCCACTGCATAACCCGGGACTGAATTTTATTTATATTTTTTTTTTATTGTTTTTTGTTCTGCAATCTTGCTGTATTTTTATGTCAAAGGAACTCAATGGGTTAAACAAATAAAACTGTTTTCAATAAATGTTAAATGTTAATCATAGTTTAAAACAGCAATATTTTATACATAGAAATTCAAACAGTACTATAAAAAATAATTTATAAATCTACACACTTAGTAGGCTACATCAAAATCCCAAACAAGATGGCAATGGACTTCTGATACAGAACATAAACTTTTATTTTAGAAGTTGAAACAGGAATCACTTTTTAATTTTTGTGCTGTTAATAATTTAAATAAATTTTGCCTTACAATTGGGCTTTTATGTTATTTTTATTCTAGATTTTCAATAAAATTTAAATAATTTTCAGTATTTATAGTTCCTTCAATAAAAGAGAATTACTCAAATAAATTGATAGCATATTAAAATCAAAGAAATAATACTGTATTTGTTAATTTTAATAAGATAAAATAATAATAATTATTGTAATATAAAACTTTGAACAACAATAGCTATTTTATATTAATTTTAGTAAACTTTTCAGTAAATAACTGTCATTAAAATACATAAAAGATGCAGTTATTTTCTTAGAAATTTTGCAAAATTTAAATAAATATAAAATAAGTATTTTTTTTTTATCAAAATTTTACAGTGATATTAATTATTTTATATTATATTTTGACGTCGCACTATTTGTCTGCGCAGATTCATGTTTCCACAAGTGCGCTAAATGCCAAGCACTGTGAGTCGCGCACAGCGCATTCACTGGAAACATAAGTGGAAACAGGCCTTAAGGAAAGATTTAACCGAATATTTTTAAAGATTTAAGATAAAATAATTTTATAATTTATCTAACCTGGTTATGAAAATAGTAATTATATAATAAATTATCGAATTAATCCTTAAATATTTTTTTGACGAATGATTTATGTTATTAATGAACAGATCAACTTAATATAATTTTAACAATTTTGTAAGCGTAATAAATTCTGAATACTCATAACGATGATTAAATTTATGATTTTGAAACTATGAATATCAACTATATATATATATATATATCAACTGAAATTATCAAAGTTCTGAGATCTGATATTAGATTTGGTTAGCATATATTGAATATTATTGATCAAACCATGTAAATTTGATGTTACCAACGACTGTGTAGGAACTTCTAAATAAAGTTTTAATCAAAATTATTATTTTTTACAGACTTAAATAATTTAATTTTTTGATTTAGTAAGGTAAAATATTTATTGTCAGCTACGTTCGTTTCAAATGATAAATATTTAAAAAGAAATATTAATTTTATATTTTTCTGTTTTTGTCTATAACGATAAATAAATTTGATTTAAATATCAAAATATTTTAAAATTTTAATTGATTTTCAGATGAAATATATATATATATATCTGTCATTGGTATGGGCCGACATCTAATTGTTGTTCTTCCTCAACGGAACATCTGGTAGGCCTTCAATATATATATATATATTTATTTGATATCATATATTATATATATTCCTGTATTTATGATATAAATTCAAAATCAGAATGTTTCAAGGACTTATCAAAGAAAGATTATCTACAATAGCGAAAATCCTTTTTGCAAAAAGGATTATCCTTTTGATTCTTATTTATAATATATTTTTAAAATTTTGCTTTTTTAAAATAATTTATTATTATGTTAAGAAAAAAATATGAATATTTATTATTATACTTGTTAGATGATGATCGAAAACTGTGATATGCTAACATCTTGAATAATTAAATAAAATTATAGCCTTCTAAATAATTTTTTTTGTTATTTTTAGTTTTGAAAGTGTTGTAATTTAAATAATGAGATTAAAGAAGATATTTTTCGGAAAACGAATAAAAGGTCAATATTTAACATTTGTAAAAATGGCTAATATCACTGTACTTTCCTCAGTTCTTACATTACTTTATCATATTTAATGCATGAATATAAGTTTATATGGATTTAGATGTCATTTAATTTTATAATTGGTGGTAATAATTCATTAAAATTATAAAATTTTTGTTAATTATAGATGAGATAATTCATTATTATAAATTATTCAATAGACTATTAAAATAAAATTATTATTAAAATTATTATTAAAATTATTCAAATAAAATTTATTCATTTTGTTAACATTTCTGCTTTGTTGCCTACAGAAATGTCAGCATTAATTTAAACAATGAATGATGAAATCATTGACAATACAGTATTAAAAATAATAAATACGTAATTGTATTTCTATCAGTTATGAATGATCAATTACAGTAAATTCCGATTATCCGGGATTAGATTATTCGGGTTGTGAATTAACTGGAGTTAAACTGCAATCCGGAAGTAATATTTAGTTATCAATATTTTATTTTAGATGAGATATCCGAAAAATTTATAAACGTTACAGATTAATTTCTTTATTATATTTTAAATAATTGGCGAACAAAATTAGATTCAAATTAAAAATAAAAATATTGCAATAATTTGCTTTCCATTTTGCATACAATTATAAGTTATTCTTATGATATATTTTTTATTATAGTATTAAACAAAAATAAACGCATATTCGATCGTAAATTAGGTCACACAATCTTTATTATATTCCTATTAAAATATCAAATTTTATAAATTATCTATTGAATTACTGTATTTATTCTCCCTTATATAATTTTCATCTCAAGATCTAGAAAAGAAATTAAGAAAGATAATTCGCCTAATTTTCCTATTTTGATTTTTTATTAAAGTACATAGCCGCTACCAAGTATCAGAGAAATTTTAGTAATGCTGCAAATATGATAAGCAAATTTTCTATTATTTTGAAATATTCAAAATAGGAAAAAATCAAAACACACCAAAAAATTTTTGCAAAAGACAGATATAAAATGCAACCGTCAACCGGATCGTTATAAATGTAGATCAGTCTCAAATCCTCCATTTGTTAATGTATTACACATTTTGTAAATACTAGTGTAGTGTTATTCATTTATCATAAAAAGTAATATTCCACATTAAATATCAATAGAAATTATATATTATACATAAATTACTTGCTATGACTTTGTCGAAGAAAATACGATATTTTCTTCGTACACATTCATAATTTGATAAAACAGAAATGAAGTCAATTTTATAAATAGCAATTACAGTCTAAAATTGCATTTTATAATCTATATATATAGAATGTAATGCCTGTCTGTTGTCTGTTCCGCATAGGTCCCAAATCATTTGATCTATCGGGATCAAACTTTGCAGGGAAACTTCCCATAACCCTGCGGTAACATAAAGTAAATCAAAATCGTCCCAAAGAGTAGGGAATATTTTGGATCATTCTTTTTATCTATTTGTTCTACTCAGGTTCTCACACCGTTTGACTTAGCACCAAACTTTGCAAGATTACTTTCCCCGTGAGTAACATAGAGTAATGTGGGTCAAAATCGCTTCAGGGATGGGGCATTTTGTGATCATAATTTAAAATACTCATCCTGTATGCCTAATTCTTCAATCTGTTGTTCTGAATATTGTTGACGTTGCAAAGTATAAGTAGGAATGATGTCATGGCCTCACAAACATGACATCAGCGGCCGGATGGCCGAGTGGTAACGCGTTGGCGTACCACGCTGGAGGACCCGGGTTCGCGTCCCGGGTCTGGTCCCGGATTTTTTCGGGGTGCTGGGCCCGGCCCGGTGATCCCCGTCCTTCACCATCCGGCCCCCCTCCACGGGTGTGGGTGCAGCCCGTGGTTGGAACTGGCCCCGTCCCCTTAGTAATCTCCCTGATTGGAAAGGGGACGTAAAATATACATATATAAAAAAAAAAACATGACATCAACGACATAACAATAAATGGCATCACAAACCTCATCAGTGTGTGATATTTATATCTATTTTTTACGTCCCTTTCCAATTAATCAGATTACTAAAGAGCGGGCTGGTTCCAATCCGTCCCTTATAATCCTGATCCTATAAGCCCCCTTATAGTAGGTGCTTATAGGATCAAGCTCATATCTATCTTTATCCCGTGTTAATAACTTTTGAACTGTATTTAGCAGATTTTCGTGAAATTCGGTAATGATCATCCTTGGTAATGATTACCATTAAAGGATACTCGATGCCGTATCCTATAATCTAATCGAATCGACTAATCTGCAGGATAAAATTTATTTTTTAATACAATTTTAGTTTATATTATTGCTAATAGATAGCGCTAAGTATTAGCAGTGTACGGATAACATATATCTTTCCTGATTTTAGAGTCCCTAGATAGATAGAATAGCGCATTCAGACGTTCTTTTATATCCTCCGGCCGATCGATAATCACGCCATATAATATTAAGGAAAATAAACCATAATACTATATTTCTTTTCTAATTTATAAATACAGCAGTTGCCTATCTGGCAAACGAAGATAGTATTTGGAAAAATTTTCCTTCTAATATTTTGTAACCCCTTCTTTTTATCTCTAATTTCTTTTACCTTGCGGCAAAGGAAAGAATCTATGACCCTTTTCTGTTCGATTAGAACAATTTACAGATTATAATAAAGCACCCTACTACTCTATTCTATCTATCTAGGTACTCTACCTGATTTCTTATTACAGCGCCGTCTATGTCATGTATAGTCCTTACGTGACATCGTCATTGCGTAACATTTGGTGCGTCACAAAACATTACATTATTTATGACATCATGAAACGTAACAATACGTGATATTACGATGACATCGTCATCGCGGCGACATGATATCTATCCTGGTTAAATTAATGTTAAAATTGGATACCTTAAACCAATACATTCCAAATGTTAAATAAACGACATCTTCGGAAAGTAGACAAATTTAGTTCATGCAAAAATGATTATTACATTTCATAAAATTGGAAAAACTTTTATTTTTAATTTTCAAATAGCTTTATCAGTACGGTACGAAATTTAAAAAAGCAAATTTTTAGTGTCAGTATTGTATTAAAGAGAAAATTTAATAATAAAGAAAATGTACATGAATTTAATTTAAAAAATAAATTATTATCAGAAGATATAATCATGTTAGTGTTGATTATAGATGATCAGATTTTTAATCTAAGTTGTAAGAAAATAATTGATATTAAAATTATATTTTATAACATTATTTAAAGTAATTTTGGAAATTTATAAAATAATTATTAAATATAAGATATATATTTAAATTAAATTCATATATTGAATAATGTTTTCAAATTTTCTTTAATACATTCAGAAAATAAAGTAATAACTGAAGTAAGTTATTACTATATTTATTCTTATAGTATAAATATCAAATACAGTACCAAAAACTTACGGTAAATTGTTTTTGTAACTAAATTTGCATCCTTTGTGAGAAAAAGAAATTAATATCCGCAGAAATTTTCTAGATATAAATAATATGAATATTTTATGAAGAACACTAATACCTATAAAAATAGAGTAAAATCTTTATGAAAGAATATATATTCATAATCAACTGGCAGGTAATCCTGTACAAAAGAATTTTTTTTTCTAAATGAAAATATTCTGATTCTTTCTATGAATAAATTTTCATAAGAAAGGGATTAGAAGCTTGTATATTTTTCCAGAAGGATATCTAGAAAGAAAAGACTTCTCTTAAAAGTGAATCAATACAAAATTGTAGATCACTTTTCACATTAGGAATTTTTTATAAATAAAGTATTCCCTTCTATAGAGATAATATGCTTAAAACTGATCCAAATCCTTTTTCGAAAAACATCATTTTATTGTAGGGATTTTTAAAAGGAAGATTTCAGAAAAATCAAAGAAACATTCTATTGGGAAATGAAGGATTCCCGAAGGAAATATTGTCCAGCGAAAAGGATTCTTTTGTTTGATATGATGGGAATTTATAAATGCACTTAAATACAAGTGATAGCAATTTGTTTCTTCCAAATCATATCGATCAGCTATTAATAAATATTGTTACTATTTAATTATTATGCCTATATTGAATTTTATGAACCTTTTTTTTTCCATTTAATTCTATGTTTTGGCTATGTATTATATAAAAGACGAAATTTTTAAATTTCTAAGATTATAGGTTTTCTTAGAATAAAAAGATAAATTTAACAAAACCATTATAAATGATACTATAATGCAAAAAAATTCAATAGTTTTAACTATATATAAATTTTATATACATCAAATTTCGAATATTATACAATGTTTTATATGCGAAAGTTTTGATAGAAAAGTAATCATTCTTTTCCACTTAAAATAATATTGATGTCCGTATACAGTGAACTATATAGTACAGTATATCAAAAAAATTCTTGAACAGACATGTTACGCCCTCTAGAGGTCTAAATCGAAACTATTCGTTAAATAAATCGATCTTTCATTTTTATAATACTTTAAATTGTGCGAAATTTTTAAATTTCTAAGATTATAGGTTTTCTTAGAATAAAAAGATAAATTTAACAAAACCATTATAAATGATACTATAATGCAAAAAAATTCAATAGTTTTAACTATATATAAATTTTATATACATCAAATTTCGAATACTATACAAGGTTTATATGCGAAAGTTTTGATAGAAAAGTAATCATTCTTTTCCACTTAAAATAATATTGATGTCCGTATACAGTGAACTATATAGTACAGTATATCAAAAAAATTCTTGAACAGACATGTTACGCCCTCTAGAGGTCTAAATCGAAACTATTCGTTAAATAAATCGATCTTTCATTTTTATAATACTTTAAATTGTGGTAAAATTGAAACAAAAGTTTGTAAAATCAAATATTATCTTATAGATAAATCTGAAAATCGTATATGCTATACTGAATAAGAAAATCGTATTGAATAATTAAAGAAATAGCTAATCTGTTCTTTTAAAATTTCTGATAATATTTTTTATTCTGAAAATACTGAGATTACTATAAAAAATATAACTAAAGAAATTAATAGAATACACTAAATAAATCCAAAATTATTAGAAGTTTATGTTTTAACATTTCGAAAAGTAGGCCTTATAAAATTTGAAGTATAATGGTGAGATTTTTCATAAAAAATAAGTTTATTATAAAAAATTTAATTGAAGAAATCAAAACATAAATCTTATAGATAAATCTGAAAATCGTATATGCTATACTGAATAAGAAAATCGTATTGAATAATTAAAGAAATAGCTAATCTGTTCTTTTAAAATTTCTGATAATTTTTTTTATTCTGAAAATACTGAGATTACTATAAAAAATATAACTAAAGAAATTAATAGAATACACTAAATAAATCCAAAATTATTAGAAGTTTATGTTTTAACATTTTGAAAAGTAGGCCTTATAAAATTTGAAGTATAATGGTGGGATTTTTCATAAAAAATAAGTTTATTATAAAAAATTTAATTGAAGAAATCAAAACATAAAACCTCATTAATATACCGCAACTGTAGTATATATTTTTTTAAATAATTAAAACATAAATTCAGCATACTTTATTATTTTGAAACATAAATTTCTATTAATTTTAAAGAAATTTAGTATTTTATTTATTAAATTAACTTTCATTTATTATTTATTGAACGTATTTAATCCATTTAGATCTATATAAATGGTCTCAATTAATTAATATTCATTTCCAAAGATTTATATGGATGAAGCAGCAAAGTTTAGTTTATCCAATTTTCTGATAGTAATTATTTATCATGACATTCGTACTAACATAAAGTTCAATAATTCCAATTTGTAATAATCCTTCATATTTATTCAGATTTTACTAATTTATAATAATTTTGATAGAATTCTGATAATTATTATTGATTATAGAATATTACAATAAATGCAGCAGAATTCAGCGTAGAATTGAATTTAAAATTCAGAAATAAGACAAGTTTTCAGTTCTAAGAAAGATAAAATTACTTATATATTGTAATTATAACATAACTATGAATAAATTTCTAAAAATTCTTACAAAAATTAATTATTTCGTCCATAACAGATATAGAAAATTATCTTATTCTTGCTGCACAAAATTTCCGTTTTTTTTTTTTTAGCGAATTAATTTTTAAGGAATGTCCTGATTCAAGCTAAAAATGCCACTGATAACCTTAACTATGTGATAGTCAGACTGAAATATTTGTTATTAAACAGAAAGTGATGGCAAATAACAGAGGCAAGATATTAAAAATAATAGGAAACAAGATAAAAAATATATAGGCCTATATTGATACATTCCTTTCGTACTAATACTGCTTTTCCTGGAATTGGTAAAATGCTATTTACCACTGATAATCTTAACTATGTGATAGTCAGACTGAAATATTTGTTATTAAACAGAAAGTGATGGCAAAAATAGGAAACAAGATAAAAAATATATATATTGATACATTCCTTTCGTACTAATACTGCTTTTCCTGGAATTGGTAAAATGCTATTGTTACCTATTCGTAGATTTAATCCGATTTTATAGGTTGAAACCAATAAAATGATAATATTTTGAGAAGCTAGAAAACGGTGATAAAAATTATAAAATAGTATTAAACTTATTAGAAAATAACTTTAGAATATAAAATATTACATTTAATAATTTAATCTTGAACTCTATCTGAGAAGAAAACATATACATTTTTTTATTATTATTTTTCCTCTACTGGGTTAGTAGTAGAAGAATAAATATTTAATATTTTTCTATGCATTTTTTGATAATTGAGAAGAAAACATATGCATTTTTTTATAATTATTTTACTTCTACTGGGTTAGTAGTAGAAGAATAAATATTTAATATTTTTCTATGCATTTTTTGATAATAGATATAAATGAATATTATCATCATAAAATAATTATGACCATATAAATATAGATTATTTATTTATATTTATATAGATAATTAAGAATGCTTTTTAACTGATTGATAATATCTGCAACAGGGTTTGTATACATTAATTAACAGGTTAATAAAATAATATCATATTTAGAAAAAAATATAAGCTTTTATTAAATAAATAATGAATTTTTATGATCAAAATTATGAAAATAGTCAACAAAGTCAATAGACTAATAAATATAAAAAGACAATAATTTTAACTTGTGATAACACACATGATTAATAATACTTATTGATCAAAAATTCGGAAGTACAGTTATATTAATAATAAAATAACCAAACTTATTAACTATCGTTTTTATTTTTTTCTTGTTATTTTGAAGCTAGAATGTCTCAAAAAGAATAAACAAAAATTATTAAGAAATTTGCCTATTTTATCCATTAAATTAAAATTAAAATGTTTTAAAATTAACTCATTAAATTCATTAATTATTTTCTAAAAATAAATACATTAATAACTATTTTTAATACAGTATTTCAAAGAGAAATAATTATTTTTTATTTTTCCTCGTAGTTAAAAAAAAAATAAAAATATGAAAAATATTGAAGAAAGTGGTATAAAACTTTTTAAATTTTTATGAGTAATAATAGATTAATACAATAATTTGTTGGATTTTCAAATTTTAAAAAGAAATATCTTTTGAAAAAACTGTAAAAGAATTCTTACTCTTATTTGAGAATATACTTCATATGTTCTTAATCTAAACATAAACATAAGCATATGATATACAAGATGAATCATTTATATTTTAAAACATCAATTATTCGTCTAATATTTGAGAATCTTTCTGAATAATAAAAGAATATACTTCATATGTTCTCAGTCTAAACATAAACATAAGCATATGATATACACATTTATATTTTAAAACATCAATTATTCGTCTAATATTTGAGAATCTTTCTGAATAATAATTTACTTGAACATTTATAAACATGATCTGTAAAATTATATTTATTTTACATCTGTAAAATTATATCTGTAAAATTATTGATATTTTCTAATAATAAAAGTGAAAAAAAATTTGGAAATTAGAATACGCCCAAAATATGATTATAACTGAAACTCTAACCATATACAAAGTATAAAGTTTTAAATATAATTTACAGTATATACATAATTTAATTCAATTTTTCTATTTTAGTTAGAGTTTCTTTATAGAAAATTATTTTTGAGCTTGTCAATTATCAGTCTCTTAAATATCTAAACATCACAATTATATTGTGAAATATAAATAAATTAAATCTGACAAGTGAGTTCTTATAACTGAAAATTTACCATAAGTACTCTACTTAAAATTTTTCTTCGATTTATATAGAAAGGAGTATATTATTATATTTAAAAGTTCTTATAACTGAAAATTTACCATAACTACTCTACTTAAAATTTTTCTTCGATTTATATAGAAAGGAGTATATTATTATATTTAAAAATATTTTCTAATAATAAAAGTGAAAAAAAATTCGGAAATTAGAATACGCCCAAAATATAATTATAACTGAAACTCTAACCACATACAAAGTATAAAGTTTTAAATATAATTTACAGTATATACATAATTTAATTCAATTTTTCTATTTTAGTTAGAGTTTCTTTATAGAAAATTATTTTTGAGCTTGTCAATTATCAGTCTCTTAAATATCTAAACATCACAATTATATTGTGAAATATAAATAAATTAAATCTGACAAGTGAGTTCTTATAACTGAAAATTTACCATAAGTACTCTACTTAAAATTTTTCTTCGATTTATATAGAAAGGAGTATATTATTATATTTAAATAGTTAGCACAACCAATACAATAATAAATTAATTTTATTTATATATTAACCTGCTTTTAAAATTTTAATAAAATAACTATTTCCTTTCGATTTTAGCATGGTGATTCATTATATAAATATATACCCAGTATTATGATTACGATATGTATATTTAATCATAAATAAGTAATTTTCGTAGCATATTACACAAATGGGAAAACTAATTTATTTTTTATTTAATCAATTAAATATGAATTACATTTATTAATTTAATAATCGAAAAATTTTAATATAATAGTTTCCAAAAATTTTATTTTTAAATTTTGCAATTTGATTAAGATTAATTTAATATAAATTATTTTCCCTATGCAATTAATTAAATAAATTATATTATATAACGATTATCTTCAACAATT
Source organism: Olivierus martensii (assembly GCA_000484575.1). Lineage (NCBI taxonomy): Eukaryota > Metazoa > Arthropoda > Arachnida > Scorpiones > Buthidae > Olivierus > Olivierus martensii. The sequence goes on from AYEL01066328.1 coordinate 20,246, forward strand.
AATTAAATAATTAATTATATAATGGAAAATGCAAATCTACAAAATGTGCAAATTCTTTTGTTTATTCGAGTCGATTAGAGATGATACAGAGTGTTTTTTTTTTTAATATATACAATTTAATTTTTTTTATCTTATTTTAATGAATTTTATAATGTAAATTTTGTTATTTCTGTATGTTGCGATGATATACTATATCGATATATTTTCCAGAGTTGCTAATATAATTGGTTATCTTAAACTGAATCAAGTTCATTGATTATTAAAGATTAGACATTATTTTTAATTTGTAATTATTTAAAATCTTCAATAAAAATTATAATACAACTTGATTATTAAGGATTAGACATTATTTTTAATTTGTAATTATTTAAAATCTTCAATAAAAATTATAATACAAAATTTTCAAAATTATATCGTGTACTTTAATAATTTTCATTTTAATAAGTTTCGTAGAAAATAAGATAGGTTTCTTTTTATTTTCAATCATAATTATTAATATTTTGTTCTATAAATAAACGACATAATATTATTTCAGTACAATTTAATATTTATTAAATGATAATTCTTGGTGGTGATGAAACTTGCGTGATAAAAGAAAATCTATTATGATATTTATTTCTTTGTATCACATTAAACATTATTTCAGTACAATTTAATATTAAATGATAATTCTTGGTGGTGGTGAAACTTGCGTGATAAAAGAAAATCTATTATGATATTTATTTCTTTGTATCACATTAAATATCTTCTTTACATTTTTCTCATTTATAACTCAAATGTTTCTATTAATTTTCTGTAAAAAAAGAAAATATTTCTGATCTTATCAAAGAACTAAGTATCAATCAATAGAGTAAGACTGTCAAATATTTGCATGAATATAAATTAAAATAAATATATAAATACGTTTTTATCAAATATGGAAATATTTTCATAAATTTTTCATAAATTTAATATTTCATTGTTTCTGATAAAATAAATGAATAAATATAAAAGAAAAATATTTTACAATGACGTGAATATTAAGTATAAATGCCGAGTCAACAGTATTTTTAAAGAAAATTGTGAAAATGCAAATCTCGAATTCTCTATTTTATATTTAAAATATGGCTCATATTTATTTTATTTCAATAACAGATAAACAAAATGTTGTTTTATATGAACAAATGAAAACGATGATATAGCTATCGAACGTAGGCCGATTTATAGAGAAAGGAAAAAGCACGTGTTTACTGTAAAAGACAAAACTTCAAATATTTGCATGAATATAAATTAAAATAAATATATAAATATTGTTTTTATCAAATATGGAAATATTTTCATAAATTTTTGGTAAATTTAATATTTCATTGTTTCTGATAAAATAAGTGAATAAATATAAAAGAAAAATATTTTACAATGACGTGAATATTAAGTCTAAATGCCGAGTCAACAGTATTTTTAAAGAAAATTTGGAAAATGCAAATCTCGAATTCTCTATTTTATATTTAAAATATGGCTCATATTTATTTTATTTCAATAACAGATAAACAAAATGTTGTTTTATATGAACAAATGAAAACGATGATATAGCTATCGAACGTAGGCCGATTTATAGAGAAAGGAAAAAGCACGTGTTTACTGTAAAAGACAAAACTTTATTGTAACAAAAAAGATTTCTGTACATAAGGGGGAGGAGGCGGTATGCTCCAGATGTGACAGGGAAAACAGTACAATAAAACGGTTTCTGTACATAAGGGGAGGAGGCGGTATGCTACAGATGTGACAGGGAAAACAGTACAATAAAACTTAATTGATGTGTTTACTTGTTTACTTCTGCAAACTCTCATCATTTTTTGGAAGAATTATTAGTGACATAAGAATGATTTTGCTGTTCAATATATCTTGTAACAGTTTCAAGTGCTTTTTTTCCCTTCCAAATGACCTATTCTTTTTTCACTTTACACTCATAACTTGATAAAAAATTTCAATGAAAATATGGCCAATTAAAGCAAGACTGGATGAGGGGAGTCCTAAAATAATTAACTATATTTACTTTTAAGAAGAAAATAAACTCTCTTCTTAGATTAGCAAAACAACTGAAAATAATTTAAAAATATTTCCATCTATTAATAAAAATTTCACAAAATTTGTAAATAATACAAGAAAACATTTTATAAGTTCTGATTCAAAATTTAGACACTTTTTTCCTAAATTGAAAACTTTGACTAGCTAAGAAACCCATTTTTAATAAATAATATTTCCTCTCTTGATTTCTCCTTCAAAGAAGAAGAATTAATAATGTTTAATTTTAGACAGAAGTTTAACACTGAAATTTGCAAAAGTTTCTGTTGATTTGTTTTGGATAACAATTCAAGAAGAGTATAAAAATTTATCAACTAAGACAGTATATATATTATTGCAATTTTTCACTTCATATATGTGGAAATTAGGATTTTCAACTACAATGTAAAAAATAAAAATGCTCAAAACTGGAGACCCTACAAGACAATATGTGAGTAGCATTGTCTCAGATTTGAGCTAAATTAGAAGAAATAATGCAAAACAAACATGCACAAGAATATCATTAATAATGTAACTTTTGTAAAATTTATATCACCGATTTATTTTTTTTTATTGACTTCTTGAATTGAATTTTTTTTTAATATTTGAAATCTAGTCCAATAAGTAGAGTTGTAATAAAATTTTTTTGCAATTTTTTTGTATATCTGTATTTTATGAGATTTATAATTAATGATATTGTTTGTATTCAATTATATTATATACAATAATAATTAAATTGTTATTTTTATAAAGCCATATAATAAATACATTTATTTATAAAAAAGTTTATTTTTTACTTAAACTACTGTTGAATTTGTTGATGTGCCACTAAAATAATAGCAGTCAATAAATGTGCTACATACTTTAAAATGTTGAGAACCACTTTTAATAAAAGTAAATAAAAATGCAATAAACTGTTTAGTATGAATCATATTATTACACTGCTCCATTTTTAGTAAATAAAAAGTCTCAGCACAATCAAGCAGGAAAAGTAATACACACACAAATAAAATAAAATAATGTTTTTTATTCAGAGCACTTTCGGCTCTACCGAGCCCTCCTCAGTAATTACAAAAGAATAACTAAAAAAACTGTTTAATTATGACAAATAACATCTTCACAAATAATACAATTAAATTTTTCATATTGAAAAAATATTCTTTGGATGAGTTAGCATTATGTCATGAACAAAGATCGTCTCCACTGTTGATGTATGTTTACAATTGTTAAATCAGATAAATGTGAAATATTAATGTTGAAAGTTAAATAATTAATTAATTAAAATAGAAATAAAACAATGTATTATTTTTATCAATCAGTTGGGAATATTTGATTATTCACATATTAAATTTAGACATTCACCATCAACAGGGCCGGATTACCAATAGGCCGAGTCCTAGGGCCCCGCAATTCTAGGGGCCCCAAAACTATCAATCAGTTTTCAACTTTTATAAACTTTTAATAAGAAAAAATGGGTTTTTATTAAAGTGCTAGATAGAAAGTAAAATTTTAAAGGTTCCTTATAAGTTATAAGGAGCCTTTAAAATTAGATGTAGCTGATTTGAATTTTTAGGGGCCCCTAAGCCTTGCTCATCCTAGGGCCCCTAAAAATGCAATTCTGGCTCTGACCATCAATCTGTAGTCAAGAATCATCTAAACATTTTTAATGCAATTATTATATTCATTTAATGTGCAGGTTTCCTATTCCCAGTTTTTATATTATAATAGGGTATTGTATTCTAGGTATCAGGGTTGCAGAGTCGGATGACAAATGATCTGACTCTGATTCCACCTGTTAAAAAAAATCCGACTCCAACTCCCTAAAATTTGTAAGGTCTGGACTCCAACTCCTGCATAGTTAAAACTTAATATTGTAAATATATTTTATTATTGCAAATGATTCTTCTGGCTACTTTACATTAATTTTATAGCACTTTGGTTGTAGATACTAGGTTGTCCCATACTTTCTTACAATTTTTAAGACAGATTATCCAAAATTTGGGCTGTGTATAGGTTGTTACAATTTACAAAACAAATTTGGGCTGTGTATAGGTTGTTACAATTTACAATATCAACAACTGAGATAACACAATTAGCAACTTTAATGCACTGAAAAAAGAGAACATGTTAACAACAACTGATATAACAATTAGCAACTTTAATACACTGAAAAGAGAAATGCATGTCCTTCTAAAATTTATATGATTTATTTTATTGCGATTGAAATTTGAATAATAATAATAAAAAAAAATTTGTTTTATTGCTGTTGAAATTTGAATAATAAAAAAAAAATCTCTCTCCTGAGAAGCATTTAGTCATGCCAAAATTACTTTAAATATAATCTTCAAAGACTATTCAAGTTCTAACTAGTCATAAATGCCTTTTAAAATAAAATTAACACCGGATTAAAAAGTAAAAGCTTCCTTTTAGAGTTATAAATTTTACCGGCATATTCCCCCGATTTACCCTATATGATGATAATCAGTAATATTCACGAGAATGTTTAACGTTTATATTTTGTATATAAATTTATTGCCATTGATATTATTCAATTACGAATATAGAATAGAATATTTTCTATTTTATATTCTGATAAATCAAGATCAAAACATTATTAAATTAATTTAAATTATTTTTGGCAAAATTATTACTCATTCATCAACTATAATATTTTCTTAGTTGAATTTCTTTTAATTTATTTTTTCTTATGTTTATTGATAGCATAATTAATGCTATTAAAAATATTTAAATTTACTGCAATAAAAGTTGGGATAAATACATAAAATAAATGTATAGTATGAATTTTTCATTCGGTCGTAAAATTTTGTATCAATCGTGTATCTAAAACGGATGCGAATTATTATTCATATATGCATAATAAACAAAATAAATATTAAAATAAATTTTTTTACTTTGTTTCATAAAATGCATTTTTCTCGAATTATAAATACTTAAGTTGATCAAGATAAGTTATTAAAAATAAGTAAAGATTCGCTTATAAAGGAATAAATTATAATGCATATTTAAGAAGGTAGAGATATTTTCTTGTATATAACTCTACAGATTTTTTAATGCGTCGAAAAACAAGAAGAATACAGACTGACTAAATCTGAAGGATTTGCACGTCACTTTACTTAAACAAGAAGAAACAACAGTCTGAGACATTTTCTGCATCCTAAGGCACGTACCAAGTACTTACTCAACACTATGATCAATGAAAGTTGCATGTTTATTTTTTACTCTTGTCTGCTTTCTTTTTTTACATCTTTATCATTGATTAATTTAAAATATTAACTCACAAATATTAATTTTTAATATTAACTCACAATTTCACATTTAAATTATTCAATATTCCTCTATTAAAAATTATTACAAATCTTGTAAGTATAAAAAAAATCAGTAAAATTTCAGATAAAATATATAAAAGATAGGATGCATATAAGTATAGAATATTTTAAAGTTTGAAGCAATAAAAAACTACTGGTCTCTTTTTTTTTATGGAAATCATTGTCGGCTTTAGCATCCTTCCTCGAAATGATCAACTATTGCCTGAATGCACTAGTAAACATCATGTTAGCAGGAAAAGATCGATGTTAGTAACATAAATCTCTGTGCACCAAAGTGACAACAGAAATAAATGTGGTGAAAAACATGAAGATCAACTACTTCACTAGGCGATAAAATGTGACATCCACTTCGTGACACGTACGAAAAATCTATTCTGGTTAGAATAGAAATATTTCAGAGAATAGAAGACTACAAATCTGTATTCACAATATTAAGTACTAACTTTCTGCTCGTTTTCCTAAACAAAACTCTAGAAATAATCTTATAATATGTATTTTAATTTTTAAAATTCAATAAATTATGAGGAATTTAATTGTTTTACTCAATTATTTATTTAACTGCATAAAAATTTAAAAATAATACTATCATAGTTCTTTCATTTTAAATTAGGAAGTAGCAAAAATAAATTGGAAACAGTTAAATTAGAAAAGCAATAGATCTATTGAAAAACGAATTTAAAAGGTAATCAAAAATTTATAGAGCAGCAAAGATCTTTCTGAGGCTTCTTCTACTTTGAGATTAATTCTACTTTAGAAGAGTTTCTAAAGAAATTTGTAACTGTTAAAGTGGAATTTATATTCTTATTACTCGCATGCCATCATTTAAACATAGAAAACGGAATTATTTTTTTTTATCTTGCTGATTTTTTTTCATTTAATAAATTTTATTTTCTGAAACATTCGTAGTTTGCTTTTACAATTATTTAAAATAGAGAACAATCGAAGAGTGCTACATTTCTAGAGAAGAGTGCTACGCTTCTTAAGAGAAGAAAAATGCTTTTCAAAGCTATTAAAGTTGTGAAAACACTAGACTAAAATGGAAAGAATAAGTTGGTAAGAATCATGAAATTTCATGACATTAAATTCTGTTTTAGCAGTTCACTTCTTTCTCATCATTTAAATATTCCAAGATGAAAAACATCAATTATTTTTTCAGAAACATAATTTAAATACAAAATTAATAATAGAATATTTTGTATTAAATATTGAGCATAGATATTATATTCAATATACTGATTACACTAGTATAATAATAATGAATATGTATTGAGTATAATAATAGAATATTGATCATACCTATACTCAATCAGATACAATACTTCAAAAATATTAATATGAAGAAAAATTTATAAATTCATTGTTGTAAGCTAATAATAATAATAATAATAAAGCTATTCTTTAAATATTTTTAATACTGTATACAATTTATTGATTAAATTTTAAAAATGTCTAATGTTAAACTTGAAAATCGTTGATTTTTTTTTTTTTTTACTATTTATTGATATGCATATTTTCGTAAACATATTTTCTGTCTGTTAGTTAAATAATACTTTAATAACAAAAAATAATAAGATTAAGATTTATAAAATAAATTAATGTAAAATACAAAGTCTAAAATAGACATCGGAAAGTTCTCGTTTCTACGATTTATTTCAATTTTTCGAATTTTTCCTAACTAATCCTATATAATGGATTTTAAGTTTGTTGCTATGATCAAAGATTTTCTATCAGATAAAATTTTATTTTAAAAATTCTTTATTCATTTCATCATATATGTTATTCTGAAGATTTTTGATTGATTTTTCGAAGTTATACAGTAAAATTATGAATAATTGATAAGACTGATTTTTTTGAAAATAAGTTTAAAACAAAAAATACGGTCTAATAAAATTTTTGATATTCAATAATTTGCTCCTAAAAAATATTTAGATATTTATATTGCAACTGATTATTTGAGAAATAGAAAAATATTTGTTCTTTAACGATTTCCTTTTACTGTATTTAATTTAAAATCAAATATTTAAATCACAAAATTTTCATTATACTCTTTTATTTGGTATGATTTCATCTATTCTCCTATAAATATAGATCTATATATTGCAAAAATATTAATGATGATTTCTCTATATTTCACACTATTTTTAAACTTCCAAAATTTATTTATTTATTTTTTCATTATCTTACAAATTCATAAAAAAAATTCGTTTCTAATGAATAACAAATTCTCCAATATTATGAAATCTTCGAACAAATTCAAAATATTTTACCACGATAATGAATAAGTACCAATTACTATTCAATATATTCAATTCTTAGAAAGAACGAAGGAAATTTTTCACTTTCATTTATCATATGCACAAGACAGTTTTGATGTGCAGCATAATTTTCTCCAGGCTTGATTTATTCATTTTTTATAAGAACAGACTACTTATATTTAAACACTTGATTTGAATTTTTAAATAGACTTCATCAAGTTTCTCTTCAAAATATTTGTTTAATACGAAATATTTCTCAAGTTTTTTCTTACAAAAAAAAATATGTTTTTGATTAATTTAAGGAGGCGAAATACATTAGAAATTTTCAAACATTTGTTAAAATTAAAACCTATTATATTCTTATATTTTTCATTAAGTAAAATAAATCTTTCAGAATAAATATAATAGCACATAAACGTTTTCTTTCCATTTTGCTTTTTCTTTTTAAAATAAATTTTTTAATCGAAAAAAAATCAAATTTTCAATTTTGTGAAAAAAAAAAAATTTCAATGGATTTTAACTGACAAAACAAACTTCTATCTCGTTAATTTTTTAAAATTAATTTGAAGCCTGCTGAGCCAGCAGTATGAATATGGATGTTTACAGAAACTATTGTAAATAAGAAAAAACTCGTTAAAGTTGAAGAAACCCTAATTTTCTTAAAAGAATGCAGATTAAACAGTCCTGCCAATGTCTATCTATAGAATTACTTTACCTATAAAGTTGAAGGTAATCCTAAAGAATACAAAAAATATTTGCTTGAAATTTGCAATTAATGATGCGAAGAGGAGATTTTTCCGACTTAAATCTTCGATAAGAAAGTTGATACTTGCTGCATGTAGGACATTGGACACACAAATGAACAACCTATTTTCAGAATTTGATGATAAAATGAAGTTCTTCTAACAAATACTACGCCAGAAGCACATAAAAAAGTTAAAGTGGATTTTTTGTAACCAACTAGCTAAGAAAGATAAGAATTCTCTTCCTCTTAATGACGTTGTAGCAGTTTTAGATAATGTCCCTATTCCACCATTTGCAGCTGAATTTCTAACGAAAGGCCCGACCTGTGCCCTCTATGAAGCCCCTGATATTATAGAGGATATACCCGAAGAGGAGATTTTTCCGACTTAAATCTTCGATAAGAAAGTTGATACTTGCTGCATGTAGGACATTGGACACACAAATGAACAACCTATTTTCAGAATTTGATGATAAAATGAAGTTCTTCTAACAAATACTACGCCAGAAGCACATAAAAAAGTTAAAGTGGATTTTTTGTAACCAACTAGCTAAGAAAGATAAGAATTCTCTTCCTCTTAATGACGTTGTAGCAGTTTTAGATAATGTCCCTATTCCACCATTTGCAGCTGAATTTCTAACGAAAGACCCGACCTGTGCCCTCTATGAAGCCCCTGATATTATAGAGGATATACCTACGTTTGAAAGACTACTTGGACAGCACGAATTTGAAGCTGAAAGGTTGAGGTGGGCATTTGTAGGTGAGCATGCAAAGATAAAACACCGTAACATGGAACCAGCCAATGAAAGTCTCACTGTATATGATGTGAAGGTCTAACACACTTTAAGGTGGATCAAAGACCAAGACATTGTGTTAACTAGGGATGATAAATCCAAGAAACTTGTACTGTTAAAAAGAAGCTCATATGACAACTATATGAAATCAGAATATTTAAGATTTAATAATTCATAAAATTGTATTGAATTCATAAAAATTACATTTAAAGTAATATTCAACAATATTTTAATACAAATTTTTGAAAAGGAATCTCTCCCAATAACAGCAATTAAAGTAAACTAGCTATTAATATTTTAATTTTTATTTGAAGTTCATCAGGAGAAAAATATAAATCAGAAAAATTGACATTTACAATTAAAAATAATTTATTATTTTATAAATCAAAATGTAATTATCATTATCCATATGATATTTAAAAAAATCTTTCAATTTCAAAATGGGATTTGAAGCAGTAATTATATTCTATATAAATTTATTTTCAGCCTTTCAGCTATCATTTATAAATTTAGAACTTCTCCTGAGCCAAATTTATCTAATTATTGAAGTTAATAAAGAGTATCAAATGAAATGTATTTTAAATTTAATTTTGTTCATCTCTTAACATACGAATATTGTAATTCAAAACATAAAACAGTCATTCATGGTCTATTATTTTTTGAGATGAATTATTACATAGGTTGAAAATTGATAATAGAAATTATTCACACAATTAACCTCATTTGTTATATAATTATAAATTTGTAGTACTATTGATAAACATCATCAATATTAATATGGTTTTTTAACAAAACTAGAGACAGAAAACATTATGGTTGAAACAGTTTAATATTCCTTCTGGTCTTTGGCGCATAAAAGGATTTGGCAATACATTTTGTCACGATGTACTTCTTCAATCCAATCTATAAATTTATTTTACATAAAATTTACTGTAATTCTCTGTCAATTGACTTATAAATGGCTGATGAATGTTACAAAATGCATCCCTAAAGCATTAATCAAATATCAGAGGAATGTTAAAATAAATTGTTTCAACCAATGTTTTTCATCTCTTTTTCTCAGTTAGAAAAATGACATTAACACAATTTTCATCACCATTACTATGATTGTATTGTAATCTATATTTAAAGCCTAAAAATTTATATTTACATAATATTTTCATTTGGATTTTTAGTTAATATTTCTATTTTGTAATCTGAATTTAATTACATGTATAATAAGGTTATGCTTTAGATCTATTATTAAATATGTAATGATATTTATGCTTAATTCACAAATAAGTTAAAAATAGAAATATATATGTTTCAGTGAAAATATAATTTGAATGATCAAATAGCATTAATAATTTAAAGATGGATTTTTATGAAATTTATATTACTACTATTCCTTTTGATCCTACTTGCTGTTATATAAATCTCACATCAAGCATTAAAGTGAGAAATTTATATAACAGTGATAAAAAATCAAATATGCTATAATGTTTCAAATAAATCAGACAATGGTATATGCAATACATTTTAATAATATTTTTACAGAAATATTTAAAACTGTTCAAATATTTTTGGGTCAAAGATTTAACAATTTTATTCTATTTTAATAATTCTAATCAATCATCAATTTTTTTTATGAATTTATCCATAATTTTCATATAGCACAAATATACTTTACTAGTGCTTCCTTAACTAGAATGACATATTTCATTAACAGAAACTAATTTTCTGAAATTTTTAATCTAAAAATAAAAAGCATTGATCCTTATTATAATAAAATGTTATATTCTATATTAAATTTTATAATAAAATATTCATAATAAAAATCTACTTCATGTATAGTTTAGTTTAAATTACAAAAAGAATTAAAATAACTGGCAATTAAGTTTTCAATAGAGAGAAAAAATATTTAAAATTTTCATTATAACAAAGATCAAAAAATATCAGCATTATAGCTGATTTACACAAAACAACATTATCTCTGAATTGTTAGTTCTTTCAAATTATATAATAAATTTTGAGAATAAACGTACAATTAGATTTATATTTCTGTTATTCAAATAATCAAATTTTAAAAAATGACAAATTTAAACTGAAAAAAACCATTACCAAATAAATTCTAATACTGAATTAGAAAGTTGTTGAAAATCAAACTGTTTAATCATTTTAAATTTGTTTTCATAAACAATTGCAAGGATTTATTTTCCCACAATTCTATGAAAAATATTTCTTCTCAAATTACTATTGCCAATTTTTACAATTTTCTTTATCTTCAATCAATGTATAACAATCTAATGACAACATACTGAAATAAACAAAAAAATAATTTCTTATATTTGGTATTTATGATTTATTTAAATGACCAATATATATTTTTAAAAATTTTCACTTCACACAAAATATCTCATGAATTAAATGCATTGTAATCACTGATTGTAACCATTTAAGAGAATACAGAGTTTTATTTAAAAAATATTCATTTTCATAAATTTTCTTTCTAATCACTATAGTAAATTATTTAATAAAAAGTAATGTACAATTTATTATATCAAATGCATATCTATTTCATAATTTCATATAAACAGTTTAAGAAGGAAAATTTCATAAAATATGCAATGAAATATTTCCTTTATTAAAATTTATCAATCATCACAATATATAATAAAGATAAAAATTATTTAATTTTATGTACATATTAAAAAAAATACACAAACTGAGAAATAAATATATTTCAGCATTTTTAATTTTTGTATGTTCAATATACTCAACAATAACATGATATATTTTTTTTATTTGTGTGTGTGTGTGTGTGTGTGTGTGTGTGTGTGTGTGTGTGTGTGGTTTTTTACAAGAGCTTGTGTGTGTGTGTGTGTGTGTGTGTGTGTGTGTGTGTGTGTGTGTGTGTTCTTATTAATGTGTAGAGACATAATTGTCATCAATATGTCTTTGGAATAGTATGTATGTATGTATGTTCATAAGTTTTCAAAAAGTTTTAAACACATCAGACGTTTATTTTTCAATAAATAACTAATAAATGAAAAAATTACTCTGGAAATCTTTTTCATTCATCTTTTTCATAAACATATAAAATTTAATGATTTCAAAACATATATGATACAATTTTTACTCAAAAAAGTTAACATGAATATCTACAATAAATAATAAAATAATTAATCATCCATATAAATTATAAAAATATTTCCAATATGATTACTTTCAGAATGCAGCCAAAACCTTTTAGATCAAAAATAATTTATATAAATAATCTATATAGAATTTCATACAAAATTTGATATTTATACTTTTTAAAAATTAACTTTCAATTTTACTAATTCTAAAGAAATTTTTAACCTTGTTATAATTGTATTTAAATAATAATATACAATAAACCAACCATAAAATTTAAATTGGAAAATAAATTGTTTAAAATGAACTTCAATTATCAAGGAATGATATCTACCATTTTATCATTCTTTGGTATTATTGAAGTACTAATACAATAATCAAATTTACATTAAGATATGGATTTATACAAAAACTATATTTTAATACAAAACCAAAAATTGGATCTATATTTATATACAAATCATCATCATTATACATCCACAAGAATAAGCAATGTTTAGACTTAAGTTTCATGGAACCAATTTGAGGGAAATTGAAAAATCTCTGTCTAAATTTAGCAAATTCTCTTTTAAATTAATATGTGTGTATGTGTTTATCTTGTTTAAAAGTAAAAATTTAACAAAACTGAAAACTATGGAAGAATATACAGTATTGTAATTCAGAATCATTTTTGTTAGACAACTTTCAATTAAAAATTCATTTTAAGATATAAAAAACTAAATGAAAATTAATTATCCTAAAAGATAAAGTTTAGTTTTACGAACGTAACTGAGGAGAAAATGATATGAATAAAATTATAAAAGAAAATAAAAGTTCACATTCCAACTCCTTGGAAAAGAGACTATGATATTCAGTTCAGCAAAGCGAACAAAATCAAGGCAAACGATTTAAAGGGAAGAAAAAAAAAAAAAAAGGATTGCGAAACGACTTTCGGGCAAGGACCTCAACACTTCGTAAGAAGTGAAAATCTAAAGACGCATTATAGGAGTGGCTTAGAAGCATTGCTTGTATTCGGTCGACAGAAATCCAGGATCATTCCTGGACTTTCATCGTCCAGTCCAGAGCAGTCCATTGGATCGAAAGAGGCAATGTCATATGGTAACCCACGTCACACCTATATCCCATCTGTTTACTCCGGATTACGAGACCGGAGATGGTTAAATATCATACAGTACCTCCACCATGATGGGATCTTTTAGTTGTCCCTATATCTAATTCTGTGTCCAACGGTCGCTTCCTAGAATCTCCGATATCTGACTCGGGACACCCATTCACACCTCCCAGACCCGTCGCCATCTTCTTAAGCAGTAGTAGAGCCGAGTGTGATGTCACCAGTCTGTCTCGTGACGTCATTTATATGATCGCGACCCAGAGCTATTCTTTAAATTTTAAGAAATAAAAATAAAATTTCGATATATATATCAAGTTTAAGCATGAAAAATAAATAATACTTAAAATTAATATTAATGTACATTTTTTAATATACGATTTATATACAATAATCTCGATCCAGAATTTTAGGTGCCGGCGGGGTTGACACGTGGTTTGCACGCACACAGCCACATGACCTGATTGATTCCCTTTAAAAGTGTTGCTGCACTGTCAGATACTTCGGATGTACGGGTAGCATTCCGGTCTTTAATAAATTTGAAATTAAAATTATGAGAAAGTATACTTACTATAAAAATATAGATCAAATTATATTCATTATATTATATTTATTTAAAAGAATATTCTAGAAATATCTCAAACAGAGAAGCGTAATCAATTTGCTTAGCTTAAATTCTTTATTGCATTTTAAATAACTGATAGCTAATATATGCATATATATATTTTTTTTATTTTATATGGGTAATATTTGCGTATCCATATTTATGTAATATAGTCTAAATCAATAATACAATAGCTAAATTTGACTAGGAAAAAGAAAATAGGTATATGCATGAAATGATATTACCTAATATAAAAAATGTAGCTTAGTTCATGCTTTAGTCTACATTTTGATAAGTAGCCTATATAAATTTACTAAATAAAGCTATTTAATGATTTTATTATTTGATTTTTTAATATAGATTACAGTGCATATAAAAATGGATTTATAAAATTAATATACATTTTAATTATGTATACATAAATTTTAAAAATTCCATTGCATTTTATAATTATTAATTAATTAAAAATATTTTTTATCAAATGAAAAGAAATAATTTACCTATTTCATAAAATTCTGTGGTCAATAAATTAATATAAATTAATTATAATAGAATTCAGTTTGTTATATGTATAAATCAAATAATAATAATATTGGTTAGAATTATTAAGAGTCACTATCGATTTACTTTATAATAATCAATATCGTATAACTAATTTATTTAATTTATTGAATCAGATATAAAAATAAGCTTAACGTGGCATATGTTGATTAATTATATTTCTTTAAAATTTATTTAAGCCTAATATTTAAATAAATGATTCTTATGTTTTCAGTGTGATGTAGAATCCTCCATTATCCTGTTATATCTTTTGAAATGGATACTAAAATCTAATTTCTGTTGCAATCTTAGTAGTCTTGTAAAAAGATTAAGTTACAGTATACATTCCAATTCTGATAATATAGAATTTTTATCTATATCATTTTTCATTATTATTCGCATGTATATTGTACTTAAAACTTTAACTATAATAATTTACAATAAGAATATACTTTATTTCGTGTTTACGAAAAACTGTATTGATTCTATTTGCTAGAAAAAATTTGCTTGACTAACATTCTTGAAAAATTTTCATTCATTAATTATTAAATGATAGTTTCTTAATATGGTATATTGATAGATCTTTAAGAATTAATTAAATATGTGATTATTTCTTCGGCTTTAAAGAACTTTAATATAATACATACATCATATAGTTCTGAGCATTTATATAACTCTATTTTTTAAATATCGCTTATTTATTAATTAAAGAATTGCAATTTGGAATAATTATGAATATAGAAAAAATATGTAATAATATAATTAAGTAATTTAAAGCATACTTTAAGATTTATATTTTGATTATATTTCTATTGTATATAAACTACATTTCTATTTTAATTAAACTTAACTATAGATTTAATCCTCCTAAAATAACATTAATTAAATGCTTTTCTTATTCATTTGTATCATTTAAAATCTAAAATGCTATTTATTATTAAATTTATTGAGAAATAATTGATAATTAGCATAATATTCTTCTTACAAATTTTTAAAAGATTTCTTGTATAAATTTACAATTTACTTTGAAATTAATCTTGTTAAACAACGAAGGAAGAAATATATACTGTAATTTTTTTCAATAATTATATTAAAAGGAAACAAATCACATATTTTTAATAATAACATTATGTTATAATTCCGGGAAATTTTTGCGGAAAATTCAGTATCTTTAATTTTTTCCTTGCTTAATCTATTTATTAAAACATACCTCCAAAAACATGAAATTTAATATAATTAATCAGTACAACGTATAAATATCTATATTCTTAATGTATTGATATTTCCGTTATAAAAGTAAATCGGCTGTACTGTGATTGAAAACACTAACAGATAATATTAGCATTGTAATTATATTTTTCAATCTTTAATAATTTTAATTATTATTAAAGTATAATCTAATTTAATATATATCCTTTTATTTATTTATTGTTAACATTTAATAATTTCTAGAATAGATTATTATCTAATTTATAATTAAATAATATTAACATTTTTCTTAGAGAAAAGTTTTACTAATACAATTTTCTTTATTCGTATCAATTTTCATTAACGATAAACGATATTAACGTATTTCAAATTAATATAATTTTATTCATAGAATGAGGATTTTTTACTAACTTATAAATTTCTTGCATGGATAGCATAGAAAAATGTTCTAAGCGTAACGACTCTCTAAATAGCGTGTCCTAAATGTCAGAAAGTATGCAAAAACGTGCCCACGGTCATAATTCTGCAGCTTTATAGCAAATGAACAATAACAAAATTTGTGTTATTATTTTTTACAGCATAACTTTTTAAATATATGAACAGTAACAAACTATCATTTTATCAAAAATTTTGTGTAAGTTCCTTAAAAACAAACATTAACCGCTCTATTTATAAATATTATTTCCTTTACATTTATTTTAACATCCTTTAGTCCTATATTTATTTTAAGAAAATATTATTATATCATTCGAATGATTTTTCTAAGTTATATATATATATAATCTAATTTGAAATAATTGATGAACTGTCACATAGTAAATTAATATAAATGATGTAATATTTCAAAGTTAAAATTCAAATTTTTTATATTGCTTTCAAACAAATACAGAATGGCGTACAGTATCGTAATTTATATAAGCTTAATAAAATAATGTACATTTTGTGTAATGCCATATAGGCATTTTATAAAATATAGTATTTTTTTCCTTAAAGTAAAATACATACTTTATTTTATTAAAATATTTTAATGCAAACTTTCCAAATGTTTATAATTTGTACGCCTATTTTAGTAATGTGTAATTAGCGAAAAGAGGAGGGAATATACTGCATTAGATAAAAAATCCATTTTGAATGATTTTTCTTTTTTAATTATAAATAAATAAAATTAAAACTATTAAGTAGTTTTATATATCAATATACAATAAGACCCTGCTTAACGCTGCTTCGTTTAACGCTGTTTCGCTATAACGCGGTTTTTTCAAGTTCTATATTTTTTATTGATTCACTTTGGCGCGGTTTTTCAAACCGTTATACTCACATAAATCCGAAATCGCATGAATTTGTTGCTTTGATACTCCTATGCTGTCTCGCAGTGCGTTTGATATCAGTGCAGTGCAATATACAGTGAAACCCCGATTTTGAAACTTTTCAGGGACCGGCCCGAAAAGTGAAATATTATGTTTTGTTTACTATACGATAGGAAAGTTTATATTTAAAGGATTTGAATACAATTTGTAATTTTGTATATTCTCAAACTACTTACTTTTTTGAAGCATTTTAATTAATTTTATTTTTACTATAAGAGGTGATAATTTTGTTTAAAAGATTTAATTATATTTTGTACAACTTATCCAAGATAAAATAAATACTTGTGTTATAAGCTAATAATAATATTTCTTAAGTCTGAGAAAATCTGTTTTAAAATTGGTTTTAAGAATAAACTTCGATTAAATTTTGTTTTGAAATTTCTCGATTTTGTGCAAGCCCTAGTGTTAATATAAAATATTTCAAAGTGAAGGATCACCTATATTTGAATATTTTGTTATAATTGATAAATAGTGAAATTTATAAAATTTGTTATATTTTAAAAATTAAATTTTTATATGCATTTTTAAATCATAAATATACAATAGAGAATTAATTTTTAAAAACAAATGCTGTGATTGGCCTATGAGAGAGTATATTTACATATATGTAATTTATTTCATTTAATGTTTCTTTATATTTCATACTTTGATCTATCTACCATAAATGGTTTGGGATTTATTAAATAGTAAAAATAATAATTTGTTTGTTTTTTTATTTTAGTTTTTAAGATTTTATAAAATTTATGAAGAATATATCAATTTAATTATTAATTTCAGAAGAATATGAAGTTGAAGAAATAGTTGATTATGTTAGAGATAAAGTAAGTTTAATGAAATATAAAATTTTTAAGTAAAATTTTGATCAAATCCAGTCAAACCTTTTTAATTTGGAAACATTGGGATATAGGCTATTCTAGATCAAAAATATTCTCTTATATTTTATATTGAGAAATATGCAAAGATCCACACAAAATGAATTTTTAAACATTTAATGGTTTATCTGTAAAATATTCATTTTTTTTCAGCACTTGTACGTATATCTAGAAATATATCTTTCCCAAACGATAGACAAAGATTTTTTTATATTTGACTTTTTGGAAAAACCCTTTAAAAATACTGTTACACTAAATAAATGTTATCAAAAATGAGTATATATTTTTGACAATTGTTTTCTTTTGAGTTATATTGAGATGATAAATCTATGAAAAATTAATTTCTTCTTGCATAAATATTGAATTAACTTATTTAATCTCATAACTGATACAGTGAAATTTGAGTCTTCATGTGACCACACACACTCAATAGTAAAATTGAATAAATTTTTTATGAAAAAATTAAGTTTCTTAAATCATAAGGTCCTTCCTGATGCATTAATTACATTTTTCACAGCATCAAAATCAGCTGATAAAAAATATTTGAAGGTTGGCAGTCACAATGAAATTGTTCATTTTATAAAATATTGTAATTTTCATAATAATTTCTAAAAATAGGTCATTGCTTCGTTGCATGACTGTTGCTGGTTTCATGTTGCATTGTAACATGTGTAAACAAACTATTTAATTTCTGATTATATTTATATAGAAAAACTTCTAATAAATTTCTTATTTAAATACTTTAATATATTATTTATCTAACTTCATATTTTTATTTAAGGTGCTATTGCAATTTGAATAATGATTTAACCTGCTTCTACATGCAACTATCTCTTTCTTTTATTTATAGTAATAAATTTCTTTATGATTTTATAAAATTTCTGATAAAAATTGTTTAATGTGTAACTGTAAAATTACAAAATAGTAGAAGATAAAAAATAAACAATACTCAAAGAAATGAATGTTTTGCTCTAAATGGAAATGACATATTCTGACCCCAGTATCACAGTATATAATAAGTATTATATTGTCAATCTTTCTCTTTATGAAAAAATGAAAATTACTTTGTTTCATTAATTACAATGACAGATTAAATTTTTGAATATGTTTATCATCATAATTTGCATATTATATATCTGATTAGAAAAATCCATAAAACAATAAAAATTTCTTCTTGGTTAGAAATTGTTACAACATAAACATAAAATATATCAGAGAATGTAATAAAATTTCACACTTTGAGGCCATGTTTTACAGCCCTTTTTCATTTGTTCCTCTCCACCTCCAAATAACCTTGGATATACATGATCATAACATCCACCCCTCTGTTTACAAATGAAACAAGAACTGCATTTGTTTTGATGCCATGAAAAGATTTATGACTGTCTGAAATACAATTCTTTGTTTGAAAATTTTGTTTACATAATTTTGATAATAGGATATCAAATTACAGAAAAGTTTATTATAAATTAATAGAATAATGTAGAAAACTTAGTTTTTTAATATAAATCATCTGATTAAATAAGTGAACATTTTTAAATGAAAACATAGAATGACTGCTGTTGGTGCTTTTTTTTTTAAATTGAATACATGATCCAGAATATTTATCTTTAGCAATGAATTGTAGCAAAAAATGCATATAGGTTTTCTTGAAGGATTAAATTGTTATTTTTAGATAAAAAAATTAATGGCCGAAGAAACTTAATCTGTATTGTAATAGCATTTAGTTGTCATCATCATACAAAACTAAGCATTTATGTTGATTATTTTGGCTCATAAATAGAAAGCTTTTAATCTGTATCAATAGATTAATAGATCAATAGAAATTCATTGAAAATATAACATAATCTATATCAATAGATTAAAAGCTTTCTATTCACGAGATAAAATAAATCAACATAGCTTGTAAGCTATTGACATTGACATTTTTCTATTAATTAAAATGGATGATATTATTATTATTATTATTATTATTTGACAATTAAGTTTTATAATTCTAAGCATTTTTATGCAGCGGAAGAAGTCCAAGAGGGCAAAAAGTACTGCATTAAGGTAAAAGCAAATTTATAGTGGTTGTATGTAATTTGTTGATTTGATGATAGAAAATAAATGTCAAATAACATTTAGTTATATATGCAATATCAATTAACATAGCTTTTCATTTTAGTGTATATTCAAGTCATAAAAACTTTTTATATAGATAAATCAAAACATTCTTCTAAAAAAAAAATTATATAAATATTGATGTTTTGAGAAATTTTAGAAGAAATGATGTCTTAAATTCTTTATCTTGATTTATTCAAATATTTGCAGAAAAATTTTTATTTGTAAAATGTAAAATATTTTTGAAGATTATATATTTTAATTTTTGAAATTCATTGAAAATACAGTGAAACCCCGATTTTGAAACTTTTCGGGGACCGGCCCGAAAAATCGAATTCATAGTATTTATGATAGTATCAAATGTCATACAAGAAACAACAGCACTAATAATGGTACTATAAATAACAATATCCTTCTGCCAGTAGAACAAACAAATACAACATATTTGAGATTGATAAATTATGTTTATGCTCTGGAACTGATTAGGAGGACATTAAATAACTGCAATAATACTCCCTTATGCAAGATCTACAATATATCATGTAATTACAAATACTATAGCACAAATTATAAGTGGAAACATTCTTTATTATAACTTATAACAGTTATAATAAAGAACATTTCCACGTATAATTTATGCTATAATATTTGTAAGTAAACAAGAAGTGGGATGAATATATGCAAAGATATATCATGTAATTAAAAATACAAAATTGTGCCTACAACCCGAAATGAAAGCTGGAGTATATATCATTCCACTATATAATTATGACTTACACAGGCAGGAAGTTTATGTAGGAAATATTATGAGATCTCTTAAACTTAGATTAATGGAACATAAAAGAAATATTGAAAATGCAGAATTTAAAACAGCATTAGTAAAAATATTTTTATCAGAATAATGTAGAAATCCATTGAGGCAGAGCAAAAGTCATTAGAACAGTAAGATCAGTAGATGAAATTAAATGAGCAGAAACACTTAAAGCAACAAAATATTAATTTTACACATATACATGAAGTATAGCAAATATGAGTACACCTAGCCCTCGATTTGCACGGTTTTTAAATGAAAGCAAAAAAATTTTTTTTGGTTTTATTTTGATTGTTTTGCATTATGCCATTTATAAATTAAAAGTTTTAAATTTTGTCTCGGTTGCCGAGGTGTAGGAGCGCAAGACTGAGCGTGCGTGTCTAAGGAGCCGAGTTTGTAGAGCGGTAAAGGTTAATAAGTTTGCATTTGTGATGATTAGAAATTTTTGTATCAAATCTATTTTATTCTATCTCTTTGTCAATTCAAATTAAAAGAGCATAATTAATAGCCATGATATTTCACTTAACACTTTTATGATCCAAGTTCTTTATTTCAATATCTTCAACCTACACAGTAGTAATCAAAAATTTATTAAAAATTTTCATATTTTGATAAATCACAATATTTTCTTAATTTTTTAAGATATGTTGATAAAGTTTTCAATATATCTTCCTTCCAACATGCTTTCTATGATTGTGCAAAAAAATTCAAATTTCAACAAGGTTAAGCCCAGAAAAGAACTTAATTCTCTACAAATAAGTACAAAAACATATTTTTGTTTTCTTGTACTTATTTTTTCATTATATTTAAAAAAAATTACTTTTTAGTATGATTTTTGTTTGCATTATACTAAATAGCAGCATACACCATTTTTTTAACCAATAATATTTATTTTTTTCTGACAAGTCTCTACAGTATTGTCTTTTATACTAATATTTAGCAAATAAAATGAAAAGGGTGTTTAACATAAACATCACACAGCTATATCCAGCCAGCAATTTAAAGAGAACACAAAGCCTATCTCCATTTGCTTTCTAAGCTTTAAGTCTATTTTTATATCAGAAAATTGCTTTAATTTATACAATAATAATTAGTCATTATTAATTTTTTATGAAAATAACAAAAATTAATTACAGTGAAACCCCGATTTTGAAACTTTTCGGGGACCGGCCCGAAAAATCCAACGAGCCGGGAAAACGCACGAAATCGGAAACTCTGATGATGTCATAATAAAAAAGTTATATAATTGATCGGTCATCAACGTTATTTTACAATAATAAAATAACAATTATCCCATTTTAGTTTTAACCGGAATACTTCCATTTCGAACTATAGTTCCTTGAAGTTAGAACATTTTTCTTTCATCGATATTTTTTCAAAACAAGTTTAGCCACTATTACGAAAATTATGGATCAGTTTATACAAAATGATCTAAATTGATAGTGAAGTTCAAAGGCAAGATGAAGTTGTTATGGATGCAATGTCTTGCTATCAACAATTACTTGCTGAACGAAAAAAGAAAAGGCAAACGACGTCGGATGACTTCTTAATGAAAAAACAAAAAGTCTCAAAATGAGGAGTAAACTTTGTAGTAACGTTTTCGGTGCATCCGCACCCTCTTCAGGCACACACCCTGCTCTATAATCATTATGAGATCTAAACCTCCGTTGCCATAGCAACCCCCTTACTTTTCTTAGAACGAGCTTTGTTTACATCAAGCCTCCAATCAGTGCTACCTTATACAGAATTGTAGATCAGGGTGTGCCTGAAGAGGGTGTGAATGCACCAAAAACGTTAGTACAAAGTTTATATTAAAGAGGAGTTTTAACTATACTGCATGTAGCAGAGAGGCACCATCTAAATGTAGCTTAATACTGGCTCTGAAATCTATATATCCTCAGATACTCATCCACTTGTTCTCTCTACTCTTTCCTCTCCCACATGTCCAGATATACTGCAAGGGATTGGATTCTTTATAGTAAGAAAAAAACCAGAAAGGAATACTCATACACCTGATGAAGCTGCATGAAGTTCAAAAACTGCAATCAGACAACCTGAAGCCCCTAAAATATGCAACACCAAATTTTTTAGAAAATTATGGAAATTTTCATTGAACAATCAGAGGAGGACACAATGGCTATTTATCTATATAAAATGATCCAGTTCCATTATCATCATGTTTGCACAGCTAACTCTACTAGTTGTCATCATTACTGGCTAATTGCCAGTAATGATGACAACTAGTAGATTAACTTCATGTAATTAGACCTTGTCTTAAATATTAATTTTAGAAGTGATATTTATGATCAGTTATACAGTGAAACCCCGCTCGTGCGTTCCCATATCGTACGACTTTCCCGCTTTAAACGTTCTGTTGTTTTTAAATATGTATTGAATTTAAGTTGCAGTTTTTGATTTATGCAGAAATTTATGTATGAATTAACTGTATAAGTCTGGAACCTATTTTACTATTACTACTGCAACAACAGCAATAATCTTGATTAATATGAATTGTTATAAAATTGTATATACTTTGTCTACAAAGATAAGTGCATAGTTCAATATAGAGTATTAAGATTATTATTTATGATTGTAGTATATATTTTTCTTACTTATGACTTGAATTTTTTATATAGAGTACTTTTATTTTTTTAATTTTTATAATAAAGCAATTGTAAATAAAATAAAAAATATTTATTATATAATTTAAAAGTCATTATATTCAGTAAGTAGATATAATTTGAAAATAATGTACAGTATATCATGTTAATGCATTCAAATTAAGTTTACATCAAATCTTCCATGTTTATCTTGAGTTTTGATTATCCAAATTTCCCTCAGTTTACATTAAATCAATTTTTTTAAATTGATTTAATGTAGATTTTTATTTTTTATATTTTTACATATAAAAATATTAAAACAATTTAGTTTGCTATGCAATTATAGTATTTTATAATAAATATTTACTTATTTAATAGTATTTTATGTTTGTTTTATATGAAATGATATTGTATAGGATGTTTCATAACATTGTACAAGTTATAAAGAGATGATTCCTTGCAAAAATATAATAAATAAAAATTTAAAAATGAAAGCATTCTATTATTTAATAATTTTGGTTTAAAGAAAAATATATTTAAAGTTCCCTTTCATTACTTCCAGAAAGCTTGATTGACAGATGAATGACCAATAATAAAATATTTTTGAAGTGATTGGAATGGTAAAGCATTTTAGTGACATTCAACATTGAGTAAAATATATAAAAGAACTATAATACACCCAATAACATTTTTAACAGATAAAAATAGATATGAAAGATTGTAAACAGTTTTAAAAAAAACTTTCTAAAGTATAGCAGTTTTCTATTATAAGTAACATTTCATTATAATATAGGACTTTTTACTGTAAATAATAAATAAAAGTAAACTATAAGTGAAATAAGTAAGATAAACTGTTACTTATTTGGCTTATAGTTTAATTTTATTTGCTGCCTATTTGTCAATCACCTAGAAGAAAGATTTACCTGTTAGAGAAGTAGATTCACTCTCCGAATATATGAATAAAAATATGAAATGATAGTTCTATTATGTTATAAAATATCAGAAAAAGAAAATCTGCTTATATCAAAAAAATGGCATTAATTTAACTATAGTTCTTGAGAAAAGTTATCTGCAACCAGGACATTCAGGCAATGTAGGTAACGAGTTAGCAGATGTTCTGGCTCAGTCAGCACACTATAATAGTAACATAGACTATACTGTGTGTACACCAACTAAAATTAAAGCCTTCTTATTTCAAACTACTGTGAATACATGGGAAGAAATTTGCTTTTGTTCTAGTATATTTACAGTTTAAATTGTGACCTATATCATTCAAATAACTGAATTAAGGACTTGAAAGCTTTGCTTTCAATTCATTGATTCAGTTATTTGAATGAAAACAAACTGACTTAAAAGAAATCATTTAGCATTTAAGTTTGCAGTTATCCATTTTTTAACTTTGTGTTTAATATTTTCTTCCAAAGTTCATTTTTTAAAATTAGTAAAATATAATTGATTGATTTATCGTTAAAGAAATAAAGTATCTTGTGTAAAGTTCTTACATTTTATTTTATATTTAGGATTTCACCTACATTTGCTGATGCCTATTCTAACATGGGAAATACTTTAAAGGAGATGGGAGATATACAAGGAGCACTTCAGTGTTATACTCGAGCAATACAAATAAATCCTGCATTTGCTGATGCACATAGTAATCTTGCTTCTATTCATAAAGTATGACATGCAAATTAATTAATCAGTTTGGTAAGATGATTTGTATATTATATTTAAATAAAATTAATATTTTTAGGATTCTGGAAACATTCCTGAAGCTATTCAATCATATCGAACAGCTCTAAAACTGAAACCTGATTTTCCTGATGCATATTGTAATTTAGCACACTGTCTTCAAGTATGAATTAATTATATTGAAAATCTTTTCTATTTTTCTTTTTTTTCTCTTTTTAGCATTTTATATATTATTGTTTCTTATTGATAGATTGTTTGTGACTGGACAGATTATGAACTAAGAATGAAAAAATTAGTAGCAATTGTTGCAGATCAGTTAGACAAAAATAGATTGCCTTCAGTTCATCCTCATCATAGTATGCTATATCCTCTCTCACATGATTTTCGTAAAGCTATTGCTGCTCGGCATGCAAACTTGTGTTTAGAAAAGGTATTAAATGATGATTATGTTATATAAATTAAGCATTCATACATAATTATATATATTAAAAATATGTTTTAGATTCAAGTATTGCATAAACCTCCTTATCAGCATCCTAAAGATTTAGCAACCAGTAATGGTCGACTTAGAATAGGTTATGTTAGTTCTGATTTTGGTAATCATCCAACCTCTCATTTAATGCAAAGTGTACCTGGAATGCATAATAGAGATAAAGTAGAAGTAAGTAAAATTTTTAATAACTTCATATTTTTCTAAGCATACTTTAAAAAAAAAGTCAATATTCTTCATATAAATATCTCTCAATTTTTTTCCTTTACTGTTTGAAAAAAATATATATTTTACAAATATTATGAAAATAATACTGTTGTTTATAATTTATAAAGTATTTATTTACTCAGTAGCTGTTACTGATTGATAATATTTGAATGAAACAGGAATTTACAATTTATTAAATTTTATACATACAAATACTCTTATTAATCCTAAATTGAAATTTAAAGTGCATTGCAGTTATCTGAATTGATATAAAATTTAATTGAATATATTTTCTAATGTATTTGTCTATTAGAAATTTAAAATACTTTTTAAGCAGTATAGGAAAATTGAAAAAAAAAAAAAAATTTCTAACTTTGAAATATAAGTATGTAAATCAAAGCACTTACAGCGGTATAGGAAAACTTTGTTCAATTTCTGAATCAAATGTTTTTGGCTCTTTATGCTATCATCGATTTAGATTCTTTTTGATACTTTCAAATTACAATAGAATATGAATAAAGTTTGTTGATTAAATATGATTTGGATTAAAATTTAAAAAGTGAACAAATTTAAAACGTTACTAATCACTTTTTTATAATACTATAACATGTACTTATTTGTTTAATATTTTTTTCATAATTAGTGCGCAACTTTTCCATGTGAGAAACATCGTAAAATATACAGTTAAATTATTTATTAATTGTTGAGTAATACTTTTTAACACTTGGGCATTATTTTTCATGTGTGGTTCTATGGTTTTTTATTAAAATAGCACTTTTTCTATTTTTAGTTTTTTAACACATTCTGTCTATTATGGCGTTGATGAATTTTCTGATGTTTTTTCATTTAGTATATTTTTGTGCCTTTTCCTCTTGACTATTTCCAATGCTTCTGAAATTAAACTTTGTTTCATATTTAGCACTTGTTTGATCATCTTTGCTCCTCTTCAGTCCACTTTTATGTTCAATGCGTAGATTTCTGCTGCCAGGGCTGTTGTCGTGTTGCCATTTCTTATGTCCCTAAAAGAAAGGCTCCAGGAACATCAAAAGGTCCTATTGATATTCAGTATAGCTTCTTTTTGTTGTAATAAGATACGGTAACATATCACAATACAAATAATGTATTTATAAAAACAAATAAGAGAGACATATTTAATTTTACTTAAATAATTAAAGCTTTGAATTTTAAATATTGAAGTTTGTGGGGAAGAGAGAATTACTATTTAAGGAAATTTAATTTGTAAATATTGTGAAAATTCCTTGATTAGAACATAAAAGTTGGAATGCACATAGCAACCATCTAACATCAATCGGCATTGAAATAATTTTAGTATAGGTGTTAAAGTTATGAACATCTAAATTACAGACACTAAATTACAAACTTTTATAACACACAGACATACTATTTTACAATATACTTCCTTATCTACTTGTAGATTATGTGTGTATGAAATAGTATATAATTTTTTTTCCTTGAATTTGTTGATTTATAAAATCATCCATTATAAATATACATGCTATTTCTGATATGAAGGATTTAATGAAAAATTATGAGAAATAAACCCTTATTAAATCATTCTCATAAACCAGGATTTTAATATGTTAATAATACAGATATTGCCAGTATCATTTGGAATCAGCTCCAAAAAAGAGGGATATAGTAAAGAAATTATTCATAGCACAAGCCATAGTTCTATTCTACTTTGACATTTTCCACAGCATTTTTGATCTTATTGAAAAAGACATAATAAATGAAGCTTATCACTTGAAATTATTATTATTTGTAATATTGAAATATTAACAGATTTAAAGTTAAGATTTTAATTCTCTATCATAACTTTTTTAGAGAATAGAATCATTCTATAAAAAGGGTAAAAAAAGGATTCTTCAGTAGGATACAATGACCAAAATATCCATGCTATAATAATATGCCAATTAACAATTATTAATTAAAAAAATTATATGAAAATATCTGTTTTTTAATTGTTGTTTTTATTCCAATAATGTCAAAGAATTAATCTTTTAATGATATATGATCTAAAAAGAAATGTAAATTTAGAACATTACAGTGAAGAATACAGATCTAAGCTGAGTGCAGTAAAATAATTGATGGTTGATGTAAAATATTTTATACCGTATAAGAAATAACAACAAAAAGTTTAAGTTTTTCATAAATCTAATATTGAATTTTCTATATTTTTCTTCTTAAAACAGATTTTTTGCTATGCATTAAGTCCTGATGATGGAACCACATTCCGTTCAAAAATTGCTAGTGAAACTGAACATTTTGTTGATTTGTCTCAGGTAAGTATAAATATACTAATAATTATTGTAAAAGATGATATTTAAAATTCCTTTTGTTATATATAAGATTCTATGAATAAGCTGAAATTAATAATTTTTTATATTTGGTTTTCATTTTATAAGTGAAATTTTGTTAATTAATAATGTGAGTTGTTAATTAACATTGCTGTTCAGGCAGATATAAATAAGAAACGGTGAATTGAATTTATAATAAAACCTCATTAACCTATTCCTTTCTGTGAAATACAATTTATCTCTGTTTTAGTAAGTTTGCAAACTGTTTATAGTTAGGTCTAATGTGTAAATTTTTAGCCTATTGTTTGAAGGTTAGTTGTGAAAGACACAGACAGGACAGTGATTGTGTGAGATCACTGTCTTATCTGTATCTTCCATAACTAACTTTTTAATTAATTGGTAGATTTTCGTGAAATTTGGTGGTGTCATTGCAACACTGCATCAACTAATGTTTTAGTTGTAACCGTTTAAAAATGGCAGATACTCAAATTTATAAGATATTCTCTTAATATATTCTAAGCTATTCATTCAATTTTTATAAAATTAACAAAATGATCATGACAATATGATCTCATTTGGTAATTCAATTAACTGTTTATTTCTAATTATTTAAAAATGGTGGACATATAAACTTCAAAGATACCTTTGAAGACCCTAATAACTTTTGAATTATTTGATTGATTTTTTTTTTGTAAATTTTAGCTTGATAGTTGGCTATTAAAAAGTTAATTTTAAATGACATTAAATTAATCCTGTGGATATCTGTTAAAAATATGTATCTGTTTAAAAATAAATCTGTATCTGTTTAAAAATAGCAAACATTCAATCTTCCATGATAAAGATGAGTGAATGATGGTTACTTTATAGATTTAGATTTATTAAGATCTTTTTATCATCATTTACAAGAAATGAGGCTAAGTGTTAAAGCAAGTGATAACATACGATTTACCTGCATTCTTCTTATAGCTTTCAGAATGGAATATACAGATAGGCCTCAATTAGTGCGAGTTTGAATAATGCGATATTTGTTTAGTGCGACTTTTAAAAAGGATACTGTTTTTCACTTAGTGCGAGGAAATATTCGATTAATGCGAGTTGTAAGCATAGACCAGTCTTACTAACAAGGATCTTCCCCTTTTATGATATCAATTAACAAATTAATGTTAATTTTCATTTAGTAAAACCTGACTAGGAGCAGTCAGGTTTTACTAAATGAAAATTAGTAATGTGCAGGAACTGGCCATGAGTCTAGCCAATGCACAGCTCGAAGAGAGGAATTTCAGTGTACCAACTGTCTCAAGTATAACAGAGGATAAGGATCAACTAGGAATCCTGAGTTGATCCTTATCACGGAGCCCGTGATCGTCATTGTCCCTTTTTAGGAACCAGTGTCAGCTTGCTGACGCGCACACAACAGTACTAATGCGCTACATATATTACAGGTTAATTTAGACAGATCCTCTGCGGCAACTGATCACTTAATCAAATATGTACACGATAATAATATACATTTCATTCTCGTACAAGAACCATACGCAAAGCAAAACATCTTAAGGTTTCTGTCTCATTTTAGAATCTACACTATGGGTATTGCATCAGCGGTCGTTGTCACTGATAGTAATGTTGTCCTCACTCATACCAGAGATGAGCAATGAAATTATACCACTTCTGTTCTTATCGAACATGGAAGGCATAAGATTATTTTAAATTCTACGTGCTTTACTCCAGCTGGTGATATTACTATACAATGTAATTCCCTTCAACAGATTATTGGCATTAATACCAGTTACCCTCTTATAATTAGTATAGATAGTAATGCTAGATCTCCGGTATGGGAGATAGATTGCAGAACAGATGAGGAGAGGTATTTTTGGATTTTTTAGCGATGCATGACCTAATATTTCATAACAATAATAGGGAGCCCACCTTTAGTGGACATCAGGGTGAGAGTTTCATTGATTTGACAGTGTCTAATACATTTGCTGCTAGGTATATAAAAAATTGGGAACTTAGTCAGGATGACTCCCTATCTCAACATAGATACATTCGCTATCAGTTGGATTTTGGTTTTAACCACTCTCCTTTGTTTATTGATGAGCATTCTACTCCAAGGTATATCATCTCCAGGGCTAATTGGGACTCCTTCCATCAAGATTACATTGATGGCATATCGGATTTAATGGAACAGGTACAATATGGTTATGACATTAATTACATAGTTCATCAGTTTACTGACCTTATAAAGCACTGCTGTTACAGAAATATTCCAATACACAATAGGAATAAACATTCTGTCCCTTGGTGGACTCCAACACTTACATCGAGTAGGCGACTAGTTAATACTTTACGGCGGCGGTTCCAGTCTTGTCGAAATCAAATTTATAGGGATTCTTTACACAGGGAGTACATTTTTGCAAAAAGAGCTTGGAAGAAGGAAATCCTATCAATTATTATTTAATACTTTTCTAGAAATTACATAAACTATATTGCTGAGATATGGAACAGATTGATATGTTTTATATTCATTTTATTTATCGATAAAATTTATGGCATTATGGCTATTAGCTGAGAGGGCCACATTAAGTAGCTCCGAGGGCTGCATGCGGCCTGCGGGCCGCGGTTTGCCCACCCCTGCTGTATACTATAAATTTGATTAAATAAAGTTTGCATTAGTTACATTGTTTATATTTTGAGAAAACCTGAAATGTAACAGAAATCTACTCAAAATGATACCGTAGTGACCATTGTTTAAGCTCTCAGGGCAAGATATGCACTAGTCTTGAAATTCCGGTCTATCTCCATTTAGGAAATTTTATTTACTCATTTTTTGCTCCGACCTTTCACAAATAGGAATATCTCAAAACCTCTGAAAGATTGCGCTGGGTCCACAAATCTCGTTTGCCCCACCTTCTCTATGGCTTTTATTAATATTTACTGTTATGGCCATTTCACAAAATCTCACTGTATACTATAAATTCGATTAAATAAAGTTTGCATTAATTACATTGTTATATTTTGAGAAAACCTAATGTAACAGAAATTCCAGTCAAATGATAACCGTAGTGACCATTGTTTTAGCTCTCAGGGCAAGATATGCACTAGTCTTGAAATTCCGGTCTATCTCCATTTAGGAAATTTTATTTACTCATTTTTTGCTCCGACCTTTTACAAATAGGAGTGTCTCGAAACCTCTGAAAGATTGCGCTGGGTCCACGATCCACAAATCCTGTTTGCCCCACCTTCTCTACAGCTTTTATTAATATTTACTGTTATGGCCATTATTACAGATGATCAACGTTTTTATTAATATTTACTGTTATAGCCATTATTACAGATGATCAACGAAAGTTAAATAAAAAGATTATTTCGGGAATTTTCAAGAATTCTCGGGAAATACGATTTCCCGTTCTCGATTATCGTATTTCCCGTTCTCGATTCCCAAAAGTTCCAAAATGTTAGAAATTTGGAAACACTATTTGTGCATTTAAAGCCGATTTAGTTCTATGTACTTCCATTGGCGCAAAGTACAGCCTTCCTCAATAAGATTTGTTTATCCTGGCTGATATTCTCTAAAGCAGGGGTTCCACTTCCATTGGCGCAGATTACTGCCTTCCTCAATGAGATTTGTTTATGCTGGCTGATATTCTCTAAAGAAATAAATATCTGTCCCGAAGGTTCCAAAATGCTAGGAATTTGGAAACACTATTCGTGCATTTAAAGCCGATTTAGCTCTATGTACTGTACTTCCACTGGCGCAGATTACAGCTTTCCTTAATAAGATTTGTTTATCCTGGCTGATATTCTCTAAAGAAAGAAATATCTGCTGGCAAATATATTATGGAAAAATATGTTCAAATTGATAATTTTATAACATAATCATTCTTTATTTATGACAATAGTTACTTTTTATTACAAACTGTTAAAATAACACATTTCAAAAATAATTAAACAAAAATAGCTACTTTGGGTTTCTATTAGGAAAAACTAGAAATTCTGATCTTTGAATAAGAAATATTCAGCATTTCATATTCGGCCTAGGAAATACTAGAACGTCCGACCAGCATTAGGACGTTCTCGTGGTGTACCAGCTTAGTATTCCGGCCTATCCGGCTTTTTTGTTATCCAGCCTGGCCTTCCGCCACATTAGGCCGGATACTCGGGACTGTATTATATTATTTTTAACACACACAAAAAAAAATAAATTTTCTTAAATTGTCTTTAATAGAAAGTATTACTATTTCATTCATAACTACACACATTTAAATTTTTTTAAATTTAGTATAATTAAACAAACATGCAATATACAAACATAATATTTTCACAGAAATTTCTCAACAGATTTTATTATTAAATGTATTATTTTACAGTATCTTTAATTAATATGGCACAAAGACATACAATTTTAGAAGTTTCTATAGGATGAACTACACAGCCACCATATTTATAATACAGTTCTCGACAACTTAACTTGCATTGCTTAGAATCAAATTCTTCATCGCAGTAGCGAAGAAATTTCAAATCATCAGCTGAGAAAATGAAAAAAAGAGAAATTTAGTAGGCCTATATTTGAATATATAAATTACAAAAATAGATAGATAGAGTTACTAGCTGTAACATTATTTGTACTTTATTAAAAATCACTTTTAAAACCACTATATCATCGTGAAAAATTCAGATGATAATTGAAGAATGATTACTTTCATTTCCTAAATTTTCAATAAAAATTATTTTATCATAAATTATATATTTCACAAATTGCTTCACATATATGTCAATAATTGATTTCCTTCAATTTCATATATAATATTCAGAAGTAAACAATATTTTAAATTTTTGTGCAAAATAATTAATCGTAAATGTGGGCATATAAGTTATACGAGTTGCAGTTATTTTCTCTTTACAAAATTAAGCGTGGCCGGATGGCCGCGTGGTAAAGCTTTGGTTTACCACCCTGGAGGATCCGGGTTCAAATCCGGGTCCCACACTTCCAATTTTTCAGGAGGGGTCCGGGCCCGGCTGTTGAACCCCATCCTTCAACCATCCGGTTGACCCCATCATGGGTGCTGGCCAGCCTGTGATGGGAGCTATAAATGGCCGCCGCCAGATACAGAATATCCCATGAGGATATGGCGGCGTAATAAAACTAACCCAACCCAACCCACAAAATTAAGCATAAGATGAAGCTAGGTTGGAACAATAAAAAAACAATGGATTACTGTTTCAAAAAACAGTTAAAAATTTTTATTTAATGAAAAACATTGTGGCACATGAATGTCTTTAAAAACAATTTTATTCCAGCATCCTATAATAATGTATAGATATTAATTTATTATAAACAGCAATATATTTTGAGTAATTTTTATCATTTATCTGCTCTAGTTTATTTGCTGTGTTAAATATATTATGCTATTTAAAGTCAGATATGAAAAGAAGGCTGTGACTTTTAGTGAAAGAAACATAAATGCAATTTTCATTTGGAAAAATGTGAAAATTAATGCAGCTATGATATAATCGTAATGGTTAAATTATCTTAAGAGTAAGTTTCTCTCTCTTTTTATTACTGTCTTAAACCAAGAAATTCTAATTTAAAGTGGAGAGAAAAAATTTCAATGAAAATTAATTCGAAGTATTCATAAAAATCACATCCAAACAATTAGAAAAGATTGATGGATCTTGAAATTCGGTTCTTTTAAAAACTGCATAATTAATAAAATTTAAAAATATTCTCTATGAATTAAAAATAACTTAAAATATGTTTTTGTTAAACGATTCCATTTTAAAATTTTGATTAATTATATAACATTCCGAAATTTTTTAATTGGCCGGATGACGGCATGGTAAAGCTGTGTCCTATCATCATGGAGGATCCGGATTCAACATCTCCAGTTTTTAGGAGGGTTCGTTGAATTCCATTCTTCAATCATTCGGTTGACCACATCATTGATGTTGGATAGCCTATGATGGGTTCTATAAATGGCCGCCAGATACAGTATATCCCTCTTGAGAGATGGCGGCCTAACCTAATCGAATCGAACTTTTCTAAACAAAGAAAATGAATTTATTTCTATTGTGACAATCTTTTTGACAATAACAGCACCACGACTGGTACTTTCATCCATTGGTTCGTTTGAACTAGCTGATAAAACTTGCAGATTCATTCAATCACTTATTGTAATAACTGAAAGAGTCGTAAAAAGAGATTCATTTGAATGCATTGACAAGAAAAATTATCTTGATTTACTTTTTACGGATTCCGGGAAGCACAAAAATAGCATCGATAAAATAATGAAAAACATTTTATGTTTATTAAACAAATATCAATATGATTGCAGAAGATATTTCCAATTTTGTTTATATCACATTTTACTGAGAAATGAATTCAAATTTATTATATATCCATTAGAAGTATGAGTTATCAAACATTGTTCGAAGCTGACCAATAAAAATTCAAAAATTTAAATGATATCATTATGAAAGTTTACCTGATAACTTAACCAGAATTTACGTAATATTATCTTTTAATTGTGAATATGCATTATAGAAAATTCTGTCTTGTTATTTTGGTTGGAAGAATGGCTGTGTGATAAAGCAGACATTTACCAACAAGAGGATACCGGCTCAATTCCGTAGCCCTATTTCCAGTTTTTCAGGATGGCTCCAGATCTGGGTTTTGAATATTCCTCATCCTTCAAGTTTTCGGTTACACCAATTATGGGCGATGGTTAGCCTATAACGGGCTCTTAAATATGGCAAACGTTCAATCTTTCAAGATTTCCCTAAGTGACGTGATATGAGCACATAATGCATTGGAGTATCAAATAGCCCAATCTCTGCACCCCTTTCAGATTAATGACATTCTTTCATCGGACCTCTTTACTTCCTAGAAAATTCATAATATATTCAAAAATTAGATCGTTATTTCTATACATAAGATTATGGTTCATATGGTAAATATATTAAAAGTTAAATTTATTTTGCAAAATTATCCATATAAGGTTTATATTATGACTTTTCGCTGTTAATTAGTTCTCTAGCATCAATTATTGTTAAATGAATAGCAAGAGTTTAACGATCCTAACAATGTCAGTTATTTCCGAAAAATACACTGCAAGGAAATCGTATCCATGTCATGTATCGATATAAATACATAGTTGCATCTTTTAGAATGATGCATGGATTCAGCGGCTGCCCAAGAGTTTTTAGCACTCTAAGCACATTCGAAATATGGCACCCCCAAACAGAAAAACAAAATAAAACATGTGACCTTATCAGCAGTAAAGTATAATATCAAATAATCTTCAACTTTTGGCGCCCTAGACTCGTGCCTAGACTGACTATAGGTAGGGCCGGCCCTGTATGGATTATATTTTGAGCGCTCTAGTATAAATACCTACTGCATATGCATATTTAATGATCATATGCATGAAATAATAATTAAAAGCAGAATCGTAAGCCAGATTTGCTATATTATCCTAGTCATAAGCATTGCTATTGTGTTCACAAAAGTTGCATAATTAATTATCAATAAATCACTTTCATATTTAATGAAATACCTTAAGTATAAACTCAGTGATCAAGAATTCGTTCCATGCGAAAAATGCTATTTTTTATATCAATTAATAAAGAATTAATTACAAAAATAAATCTGAAATGCAATTAAAGCTAAGATGCATCAAAGAGACTTTTTTTTAAAAAATCGATTCATTTTTTATAGAATGTTTTGCAAAAAATATATCTCATGTTCAATATATAAATATTTAAGTAATATTTTCATTATTTCTTGAATTAAAATTATTCAAAGGAAAAAAATAATTTAACTGAAAAACAATTTTAAAATGTTCGAGATATTTATCCCCAATTTTACACGACATCATAATAATAAATATATTATGCTATCTCATTTTTATTCGTATGTTGATTCCAAGGAAGTTGGTTGAAGGCACACATAACTTATAAATGTGGAAGAGACAACAGGATGATCAATAAAGACACTAAATATAAAAGTCATTTTATGACATTGTAACTCGAATTATTCGAAATCAAACCGCAAGTTACATTTACCAATAATTTAGTAGTATTTAGTAAAACCCGGAAAAAAATCAGAAGATAAATTCAATAAATTTAAATACTGTATGTACTGAAAGATTATATTGTTATACGTACCATATGTGCTGTTCTTATACAGTCTCTAAAGCATATAAAAAATAGCACACAGAAGAATATTTGAAAATGCATTTTATCAAATTTTTTTGTATTTCTTTCCTCGATTTTCAGATGTTACTATGAGCATGTTGTAAGAAATAATTCAAGAAACCTTAACTATATTTTGAATATACAATGGACTCTGCTTAATTGTCGAGTAATTGGGACAAATCTCAAAGAACAGAAACTAAACTAAGAAACTAGTACATAATTTAAACGCTTAATTGGGACAGTAGCAGAAAAGGAATTTTCAATTTTTCATATATTTTAGGGATTTTTCGAAAGTATGGCAACGGTAATTTTTCAGGTTAAACTTTTCTACGAGTCAATATAGATTAACGCAATGCAGCGGGTTCTTTCTTATCGTCTTATTACATACACATAGTCGACACACTGTCGCCGCACTAATTTTATATTAGTGCAGCGACAGAGTGCTTATCATCCATTCTATAGTAAAATTATAAGTAAATATCATCGCTGATAAATAATACATAACAAATAAGTATTCGGCAACACTAGTGTGATGAGAATCGGTTATCTATCGTCTTGAATCTGGCAAGTGTGCGTCTATTTAAGAGTCTATCGTTACTGTACCTAGCGATATTCATTTATAGTGTCGATTTTATTTAAAATTTTTAAATCTTTACGATGATGTCATGAAATGATTTTACACTTTCAAGTAAAATTGCTTTGCTGGATAAAATTAAAAGCCAGCCATTTAATATAAGATATCATAGGCTTGCCGATACAACTGGTATACAAAACTCAAAAGACAAAAGACAGACTACACTTGATGCATTTTTACTGAATTAAAATTTGAAATTGTACGATGATGTCATGAAATGATTTTACACTTTCAAGTAAAATTGCTTTGCTGGATAAAATTAAAAGCACTATTTAAAATAAAGCTATCGTAGACTCGCTGATATAACTGGTGTACCAAAATCAAAAGGCAATCCTAGACTACTGATGTAACCGGTGTACCAAAATCTACCATAGCGGGTTTTCAACAAGAAAATCAACTGTGTGAGGAGTGGGTATTACAGAAAGAAATTCCAGGAACATTCAAAAGAAAGAGTAATGGAAAGGATCCACATGACGAAGAAGCAGTAGATCAATGGATTTCTAAAGATAGCGGGCGAGCCGTGAATATTAGCTGCCCAATGTTGAAGAAGTCAGAAGAGTTCGGTAAAAAACTAATAATTAGGCACCTATTTTAATAAATCATTAAAATAGGTACCTAATTATTATTTTTTACCTATTATTTATTTACCTACGAATTACATATTTAATTTTAGAATTTATTATTACTTCGTTTAATTGGGACAAAACCGACGTGTCACAATTAAGAGAAATCCACTGTATATAACTAACATTAAATTTATTTCCAACGTGAAAACAACTGATGTCATCAATATGTAAATAAATAACTAATTCCACCACATCCTTTGGTTAAAGTATTAAATTTAATAATTATTTTCGAATAACTACAACAGATGAGATTTTATACTTCTTGGAAAACGAAAGAATCTGCAAAATGCAGAAAAGGTTTCAGTTTCTCTTTCATAATCACGTATGTGCTTTCTTGCTTATGTAAATTGAGCCAGAAATCATATATTTAACACGTGTGATCTTATAAATTCGTACTTTCATTCATATTGTAATAAATCCCTACTGAAGAATCATCCTATTGCAAATTAAATTTACTTAACTGAATTGAATTTAGAAATGTTAATTATCTCATACTAGACCAGCGAAAGTGGTCCTGCAGGGCCTGTATTTCAGGCTGGAAGTGTTTGTAGAAAAGTTTGATTGGAATAAATAAATAAATTGCCATTTGTTTGGAGACATCAATTTTCGCTTTGCAGAAGGGTGACGTCCAGATTAGCATCGGCCCTGAAATTATGTGAACTACTGCCTCCATAACTTTCATTAAAAGTTATTTTGAGCATAAACATGAATCAAACACAATATAATTGAAAAAATAAATACAAATACAAAGGATTCGATGTGCTGAGTAGAATATACATTTAATCGCTAAGTATATGAAAATTTCCTAAAAATTTACTAATTAGTTCAGAAATCATTTGTGAGGATCAACACAAAAATGTAAATATACATCATGATTATATATACATAAAAATAGGCTAAAAAGTAAATACCAAAATAATCTTCCAAGGAAAAGAAAAACTAAGAAATTAGTAGAAATCTAAAATTATTAAAAACAATTTAGCCACTTTTATACAACTAAAAAGATCTTCTAAAATATATAAAGCTGTTGTAAATGAGATGATAGAAATATTAATAAGAACAATTTATTTATTTAATTTTTATATAAACTTCTTATAAATGTTTCGTTATATACGACTAAATGTATTTTGTATTATCATCTATAATAATTTTTAAAAATCCTCCTTATACGACTAAATGTATTTTGTATTATCATCTATAATAATTTTTAAAAATCCTCCTTGGAATATTGGATAATTTATCAAATATTACTAATGGTGAGATATCCATAAATTGTTAGTAATATTGTTGTTCTCGTTTGTTATAATAAAATGACGAATATATATATATATTTTCTAATTTACGATATCTATATATATATTTTTTTTTTTCTAATTTACGATATCTTTCATTATAATTCAGTGATATATTTAAAATTCTGTTATTTCTTTAAGAACTATTATTATTTTCTATTTGTTATTATTTCTATTTGTTAATTAAACTAATAATTTAATCGTGCTTACTAAATTGTCAAAGATCATAACTCGTTTAATGTGATCAAACCACATCTCAGCATCTCCAATTTTTCAGGAGATATCAGGCTGAGCTCGAATCCCATCCTTCAACAATCCGGATGATCCCTACAGGGGTATTGACAACTTTGTGATGAGCTCTATAAAGTGGCTAAGTTAGGTTAGATTAGTTTCATTAAGACGTCATATCACATGAGGGATATACTATATTTGGCGGCTGCTATTAATTTAGTGCATCGTAGGCTAGCCAACACTCATGATGGAATCAACCGGATGATGGAAGTATAGGGTTTAACCGGCCCGACCTGCACCCTTCCTGAAAATCTGGAAGCGTAATAATAAATGTTATTTTTTCATTTTCATTTATTTGTTGGTTGAACACATGCACATATCAATGTGGAAGATCCAACAGGATGATCTATACAAACACCAAACATATAATTCTCGATACGACAATTTAAGTTACACTGTTCCGAATCAAACTGTTGGTTACAGTAGCCAATGAATTTGAAATATCCACTATAACCTGAAAAAAACGCAAGATAAATTCAATAAATTGAAATACTGTATACACGAAAATCTATATTGTTATACCTACCTTTGATAGCCTCCGAAGCACATAAAAACAACATAAAGAAGAATATTTTAAAATGCATTTTGTCAAATTTGTCAAAGGCTAAAACGTATTTAGCCAACTGAAGCTTTTATGTATTAATTTTCTTGATTTTCAGATTTTAGTATGATATCGATGCAGGAATAATATCGGAATCCTCAAATATATTCTGAACGTAGAGTATATATAAGTATCGAAAATTTATTTCTACACGTAAAATTCGAAAACACCAATAGCATCAGTACATAAAAAATTTATTTCACTGCATTTATTGGTTAAAGTGTTATATATGATAATTATTCCTGATTAATGGAACAGCTGGAAGGTTTCTTAGAATGTAAAGGGATATCTGAACCGCAGAAAAGATATTACATTCTCTGTTTCACGCATATGTAAATGCTTTCTTGTTTATGTAATCTGAGATAGAAATCATATTTTTCCAAATACTGTATAATCTTATATATTCATTCTTTCCGAGATTTCTGATTCATAAGATTTGGTGCAAGTTTTAGTAAATGCATAATAATATGTTTTGCCTTACCACCCTGGAGGATTCGGGTTAAAATCCGGGATCCACATCTCCAAATTTTATCAGGAGGGGTCCCGGCTTCATTCTTCCGCTTGACCCTATCCCATGTGATGGCCTCTACAAGTGGCCTCCATCAGATAAATTGTATCCCTCGTAAAATATGGTGGCTTAACTACATTAACCTGGTGCAATTTTTAGCAGCCATTCATTGCAACAAATGTTATGATATATATTGTAATTTATGTTTATTTTTAGAATTGCATTTACAATGGTAGCCTTTCTATATGACATGAATCTTTATCAAAGTTACCTTTAACATGGACATAAAATATATTAACACTTTCATGCCGGATATTAAAAATCGGGAATTGAGAAATATAATTTAAAATGACACTTTTAAATTTTTTAATTACATGAAAATTGAAAAATATCGGAAATTTTGCTCAAAATTGAGATGTTATTATTTAGAGAAAAATGTTTAATTGTTTTTCAAATATTTTTAAAATTTATTTACAGGTGGATCTCTATTTGCAATTTTTTTGAGATAAGGTCAAATACTATGTAGGAAGGCAATGTTTTCGGTAAAATCTGCTATTGATCAATGCATTTGATTTAGATTCGATTTCCGGAATCAATGCCCTTAAGAAAGAAGTCGTCCTTATCGTGGCGACAGGCTTGTCATTATGCCTGTTTGCTTTCAGCTGGCCCGGTACGTCCACAACTAAGTTACTTCTAGATTTTGATTATATCCAGGTTACAGATGACCCTATACCCCGAAGTGGCGTGTGCAGATGTAGGTGTGCCCTGGGAGTCATGTGGAAAGAGATGGATGGCACTTGAGTAGACTGCCGGGGAAAGCTTTAGCATAAATCGTCTCGGGCTTCGTTTCACTCTCTATAGAGAGATCCTGCAGTGCCTGCTAGCCCAGATCGGCCCACGCCGGTTTCCCAGATACTATCCTTAATGAAGAAATTGTTATAATATTGATAGAGACTGTCCGCACCTTGCCCTCGCTGGTGGATGCTCTGTAGTTCGCCATTCAACTACCCGATTCCCTGGGATTAAGAATCGGTCCAACGTATGACCTACGTGAGGTACGAGTCCTCTTAAAGTGTTCCGAATCCTAAGGTGTCGTACTGTGCCGAATCGGATGGGAGAATGATGGAGGGGTAGATGACTTAACGTCCCTATCCAAGATTTGTTCTAGCTCGGACAATAGGGGATTGGTTCCCCAGTACCGGGGAAGCTTATTCTATTAGGGAATCATAAACTCTCGTGAAGTTGCATCGTTTAATATTCAGCCATGGCAAGGCGCCAGAGCCCGGCAATAGCCTCGGTCGATACCATTCCCATAGTTGCCTGCGGCAGTTTCGGCTGCATTGGAATATGAAGGGTAGGAAATTCTCGCCCTCGAAGTTTATCCGTGATCGTTTAACAGAGGAGTTCTTAATCTTTTGATTACTCTAGATCTCCAACGGATTATCCAGTGATTCCATACTCCGTTCACTTGACTGTCGAAATCATTATAACAAGAAATTTTGAAATTTATTTACAATTACAACACAAAAAAGTTATTCGTGATGAAAAAAAAAAATTTCTAAAATGATTTGAATAAACATTATTCTTGTTAAGTAACAGAACCTTTAAGTAATTCATCTATTAATTTTTCACTTATGTTTATTCGATTGCAATATACTGTAATTGAATAAATTCATATAAAATATACTTTAAACATCTAAACATTTTTTCCTAAAGCTTCTTGTAATTGTTGATTACAAGTAATTTTTGCAAAGTAAGTAGTATTTGACTATTAAATACAGCAGCAGAAAAAATAGAAAATCTCCGATTAGTCGTGTCAATAAAATTGTGACATCTCTTCCCATTCACTCTAAACCTATCTCCCCTATTAACAGAGACAACGGTCGAGTTCATTTCGTTCCGCGGCATCTTCGGACGTTAGTGCATGACGTAGTACTCGATAATGAGTCAGCTACTTTTTCCCCTACACAGAACCTGTCAAACTTTTTCACGGGACTGTACATGTCGGCTAACTTGTTGTTGTCAAACTGATCCATAAGAACAGTGTACAGTCTGGTCCATAAAGTTTTGCCTGCAGGTCAAAGTTGTTCGGCTTCCTTAAACTACTTCAATCCAATGCAATTATTTTTCCAGGCGTATATTCGAACACGCTTAGTGTGGGA
Organism: Olivierus martensii; assembly: GCA_000484575.1. Taxonomy (NCBI): domain Eukaryota; kingdom Metazoa; phylum Arthropoda; class Arachnida; order Scorpiones; family Buthidae; genus Olivierus; species Olivierus martensii. The sequence goes on from AYEL01066328.1 coordinate 62,766, forward strand.
CGATTCCATTAAGGTTTTACCTTATCGTTGGAGGTAGATAAGTTTTACGTCACGTGCTCAAATATGTTGACAGTAAAATAATTTCTGGCTGTTCTGTAGAGAAATTTTGTGTTATTAATAATAAACTAATCTATTTTGTTATTAATGTAACACAAATGGTGCACAGTTTCGATATAATTATATGCGTAATCAAGAGATAAGTTACTGCACTGCTGCCTATGGTATAATGGGTGCCTAAGGCTCCACACTTCGACCAATCAGGAAGAAGCATTTTAATATTTTTAACGTCAATCACGAAACGAATGTTCGATTGAATTAAACCGATTACATTATTCTAATTAAAGTATATTTAAAACAATCTTACCTTAAAGTTAAACTTAAAAGTTCGCCAGGTAAAAGTGCCTTACGGAAATTGGTATCATTTCTTTTAAATAAGTCAAAGAAGCAGACGATAATTTCTATCGAGCATAGGTTTGCGCATGCTCGATATAAATTATCGTCTGCTTTTTCAAACAGATGTGAACAGCTAAGCGAGAAGTGAAAATTAATAGCCTTTGTTTTGACTGCGCGAAGGATTACGAATCTCATTTTTTGTGTATATAAAAAATAACCAACGACAGTTATGCCCAAACCAATCGACAATAGCATTGGAAAGTTAATTGTTCAACATAAGAGAGGAAGGGAAAAGTGTCAAACGAATTGCCGAAATGTTTAAAATAAGCACACAAACTGTAACAAATATCTGCAAACGTTACGAAGAAACAGGATCTGTTTCTGCAGCGAACCAACAGGAAGAAACGGAAACAATTCCGGAATAAATACGACTTTTCGCAATTTGTATATGTGAAATGTTGAGAAGCAGAGCACTATGAAATAATAAATGGACACTTTATAAATGTTGAAACTTAGAATTTCTGTTTCAATTAATCTAAGACAACAAATATCATGAATTTTATTTGATATAAGGTAACTATGTGACAAACGGACTTCATTTAAGGAAATTAGCAATATTTAAGATATTAAAACTGGCAATTTTAGTGCTACTGAGGAAAGTAAATGTTAAGTGCTTCGATAGCTTTGACCTTACCGAATATAATAATAAATATTATTATTTGTTTTAACAAAGTATATTCGAAATATTCTAAAATATATCACTAGCGTATCCGTTTGCCCCACAGTTACCTTATTATTATATAGTTATCCCTGCGACTCTAATAATTCGAATAACGATTCTAAGAAGAAGGTGGGGAATGATTAAAAGGAAACATTCAATCAAAAACTAGAACAAAGTGTCTCTAAACGGGAGGAGCTAATTGGATAAAGGTAAGAGAAAAGTGACTAATATGAGACAGTAAAGCTAAATATACAAAAATATGGATAGCCAAAATGGTAATTTTTAAGGAAAGTTTTCATATTTTTCTGTATTTTCCGAAACTGTTTTAAGCATATCAATAGTACAGAATATTAAACGATTTTACCAAAAGAAATTTGGTAAAAATAACGGTGATACACATTCTTGTATATTTTATTAAAAACTAAAATATAGCATAGGATGACAGGATAATTAACACGAAAAGTTTTCTTTTTCTGAAATGAACAGATCAAATTGCACATTTGTCTGAAAAACATTTTAATCTGTGGTGTTCTTTATATGCAATGTTTAAATTTTAAACGAAATTGAAAACGCGATAAAGAACAAAAAAAAAATATTTTTCTAGATCGGAATCGAACTCGTCTATTTGGGACAGTAGACCGAGGCTTTAATGATGCTGCTGTGAGCACGGAGCAAGAATAGATGGAGACGAAACTCCCATAGACTTCTATATTAAAAATTTGTGTCAATTTTTAACAAGCGCCACCTAGGAACTGGAAACGTAAGAACTTTGTTTTCCAGGTTGGGCATGCGTGGTCTAATTCGAATTTTTGAATTAGAAGTTGTTCGGTATTCTTTTTTATTCTACAATTTAACGTAGAAAATAAAAAAAAAAACAAATAACGAATTCATACGTAAGGGGAGGAACGTATTGTTTTGTCTCTAACAAGTAAGTGCAAAAATACCCTTCGAAATAATTCAGATAAAATATATCAGATTGCCGAAGGACGTAGAAATATAAGTACTGTAAAATTGTAAAATTACTACGTTACGGTTTTTAATATTCTTAAGAGAAATTAACTCACAATTTCTCTAAAGAATATTAAAAACCGTAACGTAGCAATTTCACAGTACTTATATCTCTACGTCCTTCGGCAATCTGTGATGTATTTTATCTGGATTATTTCGAAGGGTATTTTTGCACTTAAAGACAAAACAATACGTTCCTCCCCTTACGTATGAACTCATTATTTGTTTTTTTATTTTCTACATTAAATAGTAGAATAAAAAAGAATACCGAACAATTTCTAATTCAAAAATTCGAATTAGACCACAAAACCAGGTTTTGCGCATGCCCAACCCGGAAAACAAAATTCTATCATTATTTTCAACTACCAGATGTCGCTGAATTTCGGGACACGCAAAATCCACTTCCGTTTCGTCTCCATCTATTTTTGCTCCGTGGCTGTGAGCCGCTATCGCTTGTTCTTGTCAGGAGAAAGCACGTGACGAGCACATCCCATGCATATACCTGCCACCCTATTTTCATTCAGAAGGGACAGGTCCATACTGATTTAACTTGATTCTCACTACAAGTACCTGATTGTGCAACCGATCAAATTCCGGCAAGCACAGCTCCTACGAGGAGTAGGCAAAACTTTATGGACCAGACTGTACATGTACAGTCATAGTAATCTTCCTATACTATCTGCATCTTTATGAAAATTACCTTTAATATGGGCATATAATATATTAACTACAATAAAACTAAACTTATTTGATTAGAAAAAAGTCTAGGTAAAATCAATACCCGGGTGGTAAAGTTGTGACTTACAACTCTGAATGTTCCGGGATTAAATCCGATCCAACATACTCACTTTTTTAGTTAGGGCCGTTGAACCCCAACTTCAACATTCCGGTTGAATCCATCATGCGTGGTGGCCAACCTGTGATGGGCTCTAAAAGTGGCTTCTGCCAGATAAGGTATATCCTTTGTGCAATATGGCATCTTAACTAACCTAACCTGAATAACGCATCCACAGAGAAAACACTCTTTTTTATTCCTGATTCTTGTCTTTTGATTTCTTTATATTCGTTCAGGTAGTATATAATGTTCAAGAAATATTTTATGCGATATCTATAAATATTGAGCATTTGAAACTTATGACGAGGGGTTCGAAAGTGTTCATTGGATCCCGATATTAGATTCAAATTCCTGTTATTCCATAAAAAACTGTAATAATAAATCTGGCAATTTTGTTAATTATTCTTTTGCTATTGTTGAAAGATGGCAATGAGATATTAGTTATTTGGGAAGATACCGATTATATTCAATGTTAGGTTAGTTTGGTTAATCCGCCATATCGCACGTGGGATATTATATATCTGAGAAAATATCTCATGAGAGTTGAGCCAATTATAAATCCTAACACAGGCTAGCCAACGCCCATAATGGGGTCAACCGGATGGTTCAAAATTGTGAATCAACTGGGCGGACCCACACCCTTGTTGAAAAATGCAGATGTGGGATCAGGATTTGAACCCGGTCCTCCACTAGAATTCTAGGTCACAGATTTACTACCCAGCCATCCGGCCGAAAATTAATATAACAATTAAATATAAAAATAAATCAGAACTATAATTAAATATACAATGCAGTAAAGTGATTTCTTTACTTAAATATAAATATTTTATGTAGAATATTTTGCTTAAGCTTAAGTCCTGTTCAATAAAGAAATATTTAAGTGATACTTTTATTAATTTTATGATTTAAATTTATTCAAATGCAATAAACTAATGAGAACAATTTTTAAAATATTTCTGTTATTTTTCACCAACTTTACATGGCACACTAATAATAAGCATGTCATTATTTCTCATTTTTAAGCTGAAGTTCGTATAAAGCATAGACAAATTGGAGGTTTATCACGATTAGCTATACAGTTACCAAATAAATATTTACTGTTACTACAAGCCATTAGACATTTTACGGAATCAAACTCTTGGTTACACATAGCGATAAATTTAAAATAATCTTCGAAACCTGAAAAATTTATAAGATGAACTCAACACATTTAAATACTGTATTAAAAACTAAAAAATTAATACTCTATTAAATACTACATTGTTATACATACCACCGCCTCCAATGCTAATCTCCAAAGCACATCTACTAATCTCCAAAGCACGTAAAAGTAGCATAAAGAAGAATATTTGAAAATGCATTTTGTCAAAATTTTATCAAAATAAAAATTTTTTTCGAAAATTATCCTGAAGCCTTTATATATTTGTTTTCTCTATTTTCAGATTTTAGAATAACATCAGAATCCTCAGCTGTAATCCGAACGTAGAATATATATACCAAACGAAAATTTAATTCTATACGTAAAATTAGAAAACAACCAATAGCGACAGTATATAGAAAAATAACGAATTTCATTGCATTTATTGGTTAAAGTAGAATATAATACTTATTTCTGTTAAATGGAACAACTGATATATTTCTTAGAAAGCAAAAGAATTTCTAAACCGCAGAAAAGATTTCACATTCTCTGTTTCATGCCATGTTATTTATGTAAACTGATATAGAAATCATATTTTTCCAGATATGATCTTATCTATTCATTCTTTCCGAGAATTCCGATTCTAAACAATTGGTGCAAGTTTTAGTAACTGCACAGTAATGCTGTGGCTTACAACCCTGGATAATGTGGGTTGAAATCCGGGTTCCCACCTATAGTTTTTCAGAAGGGTCCATACCCGGGCCGTTAAATCCCATTCTTCATTCTTCTGTTTGACTTTATCATGGATGTTGGGTAGCCTGTGATGGATTCTACAAGTGGCAGCCACCAGATAAAGTTTATTACTTGTGAAATATGTCTGATTAAATACACTAATCTGGTGCAATGTTTAGCAGCCATTCATTGTAACGAATTTTATTATATATATCAGGATGTTCCAAACATCCTGACACTACGAGCCCTAAGAGAATCTCAAATATTCTAGAGCCGCATTTTTTTCTGAATCAATGCAAATAGCATCAGATTTTCAGGAAATCTTAATAATTATTTCAAAAATTGTTTATTTCAGATGCATTTATTTTGTATAGCTGCCTACTACATTTTACAATAAATAAAAAAATAATATATCTGTAGTTTTTTTAACTTAATTAATTATTTGCTTTATATTTCCTATTGACTTTCATGATAGGAGCCACATTGAAGGTACCAAAGAGCCGTATTTTGTCCACCTCTAATATATATTATAAATTATATTTATTTTTTGAATGGCGTTCATGAAAGTAGTCTTCCTATATTATCTGCATCTTTATGAAAGTTACCTTTAATATAGTCTTAAAATATATTATTATAATAAAACTAAACTTATTTGATTAGAAAAAAATCTAGGTAAAATCAATAGCCCCGTAGTAAAGCTGTGAGTTACCACTCTGGAGGATCCGGGTCTAACACCTCCAGTTTTTCAGATTAAGAGCTCGTTAAACCCCATCAACATTCCGGTTAACTCCATCATGCGTGGTTCCAACCTGTGATGGGCTCTAAAAGTGGCTTCTGCCAGATAAGGTATATCCATTGTGCAATATGGCATCTTAACTAACCTAACCTGAATAACGCATCCTCGTAGAGTAATGAAATAGTTCGTTGCATTCATCTTTATTTATGTATTAAATGCGACTTTAAGCGGTCAAATTAAAATAAGATCTCATTCGGTTCAAGAAATAATCTCAAATGACTATGCGAAAAACAGAATTGACACTCAGATAAAATCATTTACAGTATAATATTTGAACATGATATTCCCGATATTTTGTATATGACAAAAAAAGATTATATGGGCTTAATTAAAATCTTAATCACAAATCATAATTTGCAGACATTTGAAAATGAATAAAATGAGGAAATATGACTTAATGGCATATGAACGGAGCATGTTGTATACGTACCAAGTAAAGATAATTCCCTATATGATGACTTGGGATGGTATTGCAACAACTTACCACAAAATTCATATTAGAGCTATTGATTTGCCCATAAATATAGAACCGAACATTCAGACTCGTATTCTCAAGAAGAATTACGAAAGCATCTCTTTTGAAAAGAGACGCAGATTTTGGCGTGTAAAATGTGGAAGACGACATTGAAACGTACTGAAACGGCTAGATATAATCAATGTTAAAGGTGAATGAGTGCTAACAGGATTTATAAAAGTGAAATGACAGTAAGAGTATCACACTAAAATTAAATTAATAATTAAATCATAAAAGGTGGAAACTTCATGGCATTTATCAATTTATGAACTACATTTTGAAAATTACTCAAAAATCACTTTCAAATCAATCTACTTAATGATATTTATCAAACATACCAAAATCATTTGGGAATTATAGATAATCGCCTATAAAAGTAAAAAAATTAATGAAGTTTATCAAACTCACTCAGATGATTGGTGATTATGCATAATCATTAATTAATCACATTCACATATATACTGAATAGCAGATAATGGGAATTCAATAGTCGTCCGTTTTTTAAAAAATAACTAATATATTTCAAAGGCATTAAATAATTTTTCAATTATTATAAGGGAACTTCAACCATTTTTAAACAGACAATTCTGCAAAAGTTAATTGATCTTAAATCTAAAATGTACTTCAGTAGCTTGACCATTGTTCTCAGTTTCAAAAATATTATAAAATAACAATGTTTATAAGTTATTGGAAATAATCTTTTGAAATTTGAATATCTGCTATGTTTAAAATGGATAACGATAGAAGTGATAGTTTTCATACAGATAACGTTGAAAGATTTGATCAATCTACTAAATTTTTCATAAATTTAATAAAAACTGTATCAGGATACATCACGCTGTTAACCCAAAAATCTACCTTAAGAATGGACTAACAGTTGATATCTCCTAAATTTCGAATCAAATAAAATGTCACTTCCCCATCTGTTGTGTCCAACAGTCAGTTATTATTTGAAAGATGGTGATCAGGATCGCTTACTTCTTTTTAAAATAGATTCGGGCAACCTGTTGAACCCTTATTCTTCAGCATTTTTGCTTATTCTATGAAGGCTGTTGACTAGTCTCTGGTGGAATCTAAAAGTTGTTGCTCAAATGGAAATCTGTTGATAACTAATTGGCTGTCCTAAGGTGCCATTCCCTATGATAGCCAGACTCTATATGAGAATCGAACGGATGATCCAGATCTACAATCGATTTTCCAATGAATGGTTTGAATAAATCAAGCTCTGTTATTCTCCAGACACTTTTAAATAGCCAAAACAATAACCAAAACATTTCTGTATAGCCCATCTAGATGACAACTCAGAAGTTTGAACGTCCGCCATTTTTAAATGGTTCAACCTGGAAGATTCAATGATGCATAGTCCAATCTACATTTAATAATAGAATATCATTAAAAATTTCATAGAATTATACAAAATAGTTCAAAAACTATTATCTGCGAACAACATGCAAATACAAATAGATACTTGGTTAAATTTATAAACGGAAAATGTGCTAAAAAGTAAACAATATAATGTAATAATATTTCAAAGAAAACACAAATCTCGGATATTTTGCAGAAATCTAATATTAATAAAAGTAGATTACTTTAGCCGCTGAAAATTTCTGAAGAACTAAAATACATTCAAATATATATAAAACTGTAGTCAACGAGATGATAAAAATAGTTATACAATAATTTTTTTCTATTAAAATTTTTACAAATTTTCTATAAATGTTTTGCGTTATATAATACTAAACAAGATTTTTATTATCAATATCTATAATGATTTATAAAACTTAGTATTGGACAATTTATCGAATATTGAGAATGTTAATACAGTGAAACCTGTTAAAGTGATCCGCCCTTTAGGACCAATCTGACTGGTCACATTCCTCAGGTGGTCACTATACAGAAAAATGACCCACCTCCTTCCCCTAAAAGAAAAGAATAGATTATCCAAACTGCAAATTTATATTAATTAAAATCGTCAACTTGTAGTCAAGCGATAATGACAACATATAGCACATATCACCTTCTGACGAAGAAAGCGTTACAGCGAGCATATATTGTATTACAATTAATATTATCCTGTATATGTGCATTTAACATAATCAAACTTAAATTAAAATACTGTAAAAAGGTACATATACAGTAGTTTTATAATTTTACTTTTTAATATACTGGTTTAACAGATTATTTTATCATTAGTGAGAAACTTTAATTAAATACTAATCTTTAGAATTTTATCTAATGGAAAAGATTCTAAGGAAAATTTAGTAATTACTCCATGAAATTAATCTTCTTGGTCACTTTTGCAAATTAAAATTTCTTAAAATTAATTAAATGAGCAATGAATATATATATTAGACAGGTGATCACTGTACCAAGGTGGTTATTATAACAGGTTTCACTCTATTAATACAGCTGTTTAATGACATCGTTTTTTGTTTGTTAAATAATAATATAATGGATATATTTATTTTCTCTGATTCATGAAATTTTTTAGAGTTTGGTGGCAGTCATCAAGTGTGGTATCCAATATTATGTTTGACAAATCCAAATATATGATTTAGTTAACTATTTCAGAATAAAATAAATCATATCTGATAGGACATACAATCATTAATTATTATTAAAAAAAGTAGATCTATCTAATAACTGGGTTCAATTATGAGGAATTACTTTTCAGTTTATTAATAAGGATTACATTCCTATATAATTATAACTGTCATTTTGTATATAGTCATTCCCCAAATTACAATTTATTGTTTACAATAAGTGTTGCATTTTTCAGAACTTTATGCAAACTGAATTTTACATAAGTCAGAAAAATAATTTTTTAATAAAAATTATGGATTAAAAATTCCTGAGGCTAGGTGACTACAGTGATTGCATTTATATAACATTATGGCACTATATTATTCCATGACTGAAAATGAGACAATGTTACATGGAATGATATCATATCAATAATATGATATTTAAGATCAATAAACAATATACAAAAACATAAATAAATTACGTAATATGAAATTTCAATAATGTAAACTATCATGTTCAAATTTGTTACCTAAAATACAATAGGATTTATGCTATATATCTGAAAAAATTAAAAAAATTACAGAAAATATTTTATGTAAAGTCAAATTTATGCAAGTCAGAGTGTGACTTTATCAGATAAAATAGAATCAAGCTGATTCAATAAAGTTTAAGCTTTATATTCTGTAAACTTTATAATATTTTAAATAATTTTGAAATTTTCTTAAATATTTACCTGATACAATTCCATGAATAGTGCAATTCTTAAAAATCTGTAATCGTTGAAGACAAAGTAAATTAGCTGTATTAAATAATTCAAGAGTATGTCCTTCACCTGAAATAAATTATATTTTATTATTATCATAGTTATCTAGGATCACTATAAAATAAGAAAAGAATTCTAAAGTAGCAATTTTCAGTAAGTCCACAGAAGTCCACAGATATGCCATGGGAGTTTAGGGCAAACTTGAAAAGTGAGAGAAAATTTGAAGAATGAAAAGAATTGTCAAGGTAAATTTTAGAAATATTGTATATTTTTCATAAAAGTCTGATAAAAATGAGAACAATAAGAGTTTAATAAATAAAAAAAACTATTATAGTAAAATTCAAAAATTCATGATTAACATTATTTTAAAAAATAATACAATGTAATATTCAACAAATTAAATAACTCTATAGCTGGAACAAATTTACTTTTAATGATACAATATTTGAACTATAATAGGTATAGTGTTTTCAACATACTTGATCTCCTCTTCAATAATATATATCATTTACATAAATGATATATATTATATAAATTCAATACAATTTATATAATTGTATTGTTATAATGTTACACAAATTCCACATTTTTTAAAAAATTCAATATAGTTTAGCAAACTGAAATTATTGTTATGACAACCTATTTGAGTGCTATACACCTATTATAGTTCAAATACAAAGATAAAATAATAAAACTAATAAAACTGCTTTACTTCTATTCACTAAGTTTAAAATAACAGCACATTAAGCAGTGGAAAACATCATAGTTTATAGTAGAACAAGAACAAGAACAAAAACGTTTTTGATATCATCGATGATATCGAAAACGTTTTTGTTCATGTTCTACAATAAACTACAATGTTTTTCCACTGCTTAATGTGCTGTTATTTTAAACTTAGTGTATAGTTCAAATATTGTATCATTAAAAGTAAATTTGTTTCAGCTATAGAGCTATTTAATTTGTTGAATGTTAAACCTTTAAAAATAGCAGAGTAATTCAACAAAACTATAAACAACACAATGATTAGAAATTTAATTCCAGGCAGTCCCCAACTTATGTAAGTAGATTGTTCCATGAAACTCTACATAAATTAAATCTCCATATGTCAGAACATATATTATACAGTATTAATGGGTTACAAAGATTTAACATTAAAAAAAGTCATATTAAAGAATAAGAATGTAAGTTGTGTGTTAAAACAATCGCTTACCCATCTTGGAGAATCCAGATTCAATTCCAAATCCCACATCTCCAATTTTTTCAAGAATAGAAAGGTTTTGACCTGGCTCTAACTAAAATTAAACTTACATTAAGTATGGATTTGCATATGTCAGATCTATGTAAGTTGGGAATTGCCTATATTGAATTTTTAAATACAATCTTAATATTCTGTTTTTAATTATTTTTCCTAAAGAAATGATGGAAATGTTGACAATTTTAGTGCCTCATTCAGTGTGCCAAGAATTGAAAATTGTTATTCTAAAACAATGCTTCAATATGTAAATCAGGTTTATTCTTTTTGTGTCTCACTAAAAGAATAAACCTGATTTATATAATGAGGTTACTTAGTGGTTTAACCCAATGAAGAATGAAAGGTGAAGTGAAAAGAATATAGGAAAGCAAGAGAAAAGAATCTCCGCTAGAAATATGACAAGCCACAAGTAGAAAAGAGAGGGCACTCTTAAATTATCTTATGATATGCAGGTTTAACAGTGAATAAATTCTGCCCCACCACCCAGAGGTATTTAAAATAGATAATAAAATATTTTAATGAATATAAAAAAAATTTTAAATAAATCCATGTTAATTTTCAATTATTATAAGAAGATATTGAATATAGGTATTCTGAATTACAAATTTCTTTCATATATAACTTTTGTTCATAACTCAGAAACTATTTTTATCTGATACTCAGTACTGAAATCACTACAAATATTGTATTTTATAATATATTTCATAAATGGACTAATTAGAAATTTTTATTTTCAGGAATTTGAATAAAAAGTTCTAAATTGATTATAATTATTATTTTATGTTTAAAGTATTAATCTATTAATATTATAAAGTAAAATTTATTGGTGTTATCTCCATCATCTTGAAATACTGTCATAATATGTTATATAATTATGAAGTTTTACATTATATTTATTGCTAGAGCATTCTGTTGTTATAATGCTTAAAATTTTGAAGAATTTTTGAAATTTTCTGAAATTTGAAAACAAAGTTGCAAGGACAAAAGTTTGTAACTAGAATGCTTGTAACGTGAGGAGTGCTTGCATTAAAAAGACAACTTTCAAGATAGAAAATTATTGTATAAAATGTTTACAAATCATTTGAAAATATTTTTAATTTCACTAAAAAAAATTTCAAATGATATTGTTAATATACTGCTTACATCAGATGATCTATATAAATTATATTAACATATATATTAATAAAAAATAATTATATAATTTTTATAAAAAAAATAGCAAAATCTGATAAAATGCATCAGTCCACAATATATTTTTTATTAGAATTACTCATTTATAAAGAAATTAATCTAAAAATACAAAATCCTAATTAACAAATTCAAAAGGAAAGAGAGAGAGAATAAGACAACAAGCACACAATTTCTAAATTTTTTATTTTCTTGTGAAATTAAATATTTTTCCTGCTGATAAGCTTGTATACTCTGACTTATATTAAAAAATTCTGCAGATTCAAAAATGCAATGGTTTCATTTCTAATATAAAGTCAGCTGATTAGCAAATGGTAAAGCAATCACTTATCACTTAAGAAGATGCAGATTCAATTCAAAATCACAAACCTTAAATTTTTCTGGAGTATGGGCACACACTATTGAACCCAACCCTTCAACCTTCCAGTTGACCCTATCATGAGTGTTCGCCAGTCTGCAATAGGATCTAGAAATGGCCATCATCATATACAGTATATCCTATGTGCAATATGGTGGTTTAACTAAAACTAATTTAATCTAATATAAAATTATATTTAAAATTTGTATTTAAATATATGTTCAATATACATTTGTTTTTACTTTTTGTTGTTTTCTTTTACATTATTTCAATGAAATAATAAAAAAAATTAAAGATCATTTTATCTAGAATTTTTTCTTATAATTTTATTTATATGTAACAAAATAAATTGAAAATTAAAAATTCTCAATTTTTTAAATAATTTAGGGATTTTTTTTGTAACTAAGTTTGGAGAAATGCTACATTACCTATTCTTCTATCTGATTTGCAATAATCTAGCATATTATATGCTAGATTATTGCAAATCAGATAGAAATAAAATGAGTTATTAATGCACAAGCACAAAATATTTGTGCTTGTGCATTAATAACTCATTTTATTTCTATTATGCATTAATCACTTAATAATTTGGTATAGCCAGGAAGAGTCCAGTTTGAGTATCACTTGCTTTTACATAACAAATTGAATGCAAATGCTCCAATAGACAAAATATTTGTGCTTGTGCATTAATAACTCATTTTATTTCTATTATGCATTAATCACTTAATGCAGTGTTTTCCAAACTGTGGGGTGCACCCTACTTGGAAGGCATGTAAGAATTAACAAAAACATTATTTTTGAGACAAACAAAAAATAAATTCAAATTGATATCGAAAAAAATGAATCAGCAAAATAGTTATAAATACAGAACAAATATCCATGTAACCAGAAACTTTCTGCTGTAGCTGTTTTAAAGATAAAATATCAATCTCATTTAGTGATTGAAAAAGAATTGCGAGTAGCAATATCTTCAATGACACACTGATTTGAGAGAATTTTGTGCTGAGAAACAAGCCCACCCATCAAATTAAATATTATGTTATATTAAACATATGTTCTATTTTTTGTTTTTCTATTAAGATTTTTTAATTGTATTAAAAATGATTACATTATAACAAATATATATATATATATATTTTTTTTGTATAGGAACTTTATTTATACAAAATATGGTAATTGTTTATAGTATTAAATTGTAAGTAGAAAGTATTTATAAAATTAGTAAATCTGCTATGAAAATAAGGGGCATACCAAGTTTTTTTGAAAAAAGGGGTGCAGACACAAAGTTTGGAAATGACTGACTTAATGGAATCAGTAAAAACTAGTAATATTAATATACAATTTAAGCCAACAGGTGTGATAGCACTCAAGTTAGATTCTTGCAAGTATATTCATATGAAAATATATACATATACCTGCAAGAATCTGAAGATTGACAAATTGTAATAAGATAATAAAATTTTTCATTGTAAGTCCAGATTTTCTACCCACAAGACATAACCATATTGGTTTCACCTATGTCTGTCTAGAATGATTATTATATAAAAGTAAACAATAAGCCAAATAAGTAAGATAAATCGTTTATTCAAAAATGTTTTCAACTATACACGTAGCCTGCCTCAGTTGAAATACAGACCAAAGAAGCTTCTCTGCACCCTTCTCATCTGACCAAATTGGGGAACCAATCAGCGACCACTTCCTAACATCAATAAAGATGCAAGTGTAGAAAATTATCTGTACCCAAAATATCAGAGTTTGGTGATAATAATGGTAATAGTGTTGTTTTTAGAAATGTTTTGTCAGATTTTTTCAAAAATGTGTATAGAAGGATAATCTTCCACCTGCATCTTTATTGATGTTAGGAACTGATCACTGATTGGTTCCCCGATTTGGTCAGATGATGCAGAAGGGTGCAGAGATTCTTTGGTCTGTATTTCAACTGAGGCAGGCTATGTTGATAGCCAAAAACATTTTTGAATAAACAATTTATCTTACATATTTGGTTTATTGTTTACTTTTATTTAATAACTAAAGTAAAAAATGTTTCAGTATGAATGATTATTATATACAGAGTGATCAACAGTTCCAGTTTGTCCCATTTTGATACTCTTAAGTCTCAATTGTTCCAGGCAACCTTTCTTAGGACACCTAAATTCCCAGTTTTTTTCAAAGTGTATGAAAGGAAATATAATGTCCTCACAATGACTTTAAAAGTAAAAAGTAGGGACTAAAAGCAATGCTGTTTTATAAATAATATGATAATTTTGTATATAATTATACAAAATAAATATAATTTTGTATATGCCACAAAACTCCCACGATTCGGCAACATTAGCACAACTAGTAATTCACAATTTAATAAATCATCTATTATTACATCACACTCCTTTGAAATTAATAACACTTTTATTATAGGCTTGTGATCATTAACAGGAAGTCTTTGACTCTATTTTTAGGTATTGAGTTTTGTATTGAAATAATAATAGTTTTTATTTAATTTTTAGTATCATAAATCCTGTGAGTTGTAACAATGTTTTGGGGTACAGATAATAAAAGTGATAATGAGATACTAAAATATTTTTATGATACTAAAATATCATAAATCCTGTGAGTTGTAACAATGTTTTGGGGTACAGATAATAAAAGTGATAATGATTACAATATCAGTAAGATCCAGACACTTCCAAAAAAGAAGGTTAAATATCTGAGTTATTTTAACAGCAAATAGAAAAACATGCACAAGTACATAAGAGATAAATAATAAAAATAGAGCATGGACTCCTCCTCTCTTTTCTACCTATCTCTTTCACTAAAACTAACAAGTCTTCTCCTTATTTTTCTCAGAGTCCAGAAGCCTCACCCTAATTATTCTTAACTCTCAAAATATAATTATTAATCAATCTTTCTTTAAAAACATATGATTCCTTCCTTCCCTTTCTCGCAAACCTTTCCTCTTAGTTTTTCTTTTTTTACTTTTTATTATAACCTTTGAAATAGGTTGAAGAGAAAACTTAATTCACCAAGGACTTCATCACTTAATAAAAAAACTTCTCTCAGTTCAAGTTAAACTTCTCAACAAATAAATTTGAGAAGAATAATTAAAATAAGAGCATACTGTACAATATGTACAAAAGAATTTGGGGCTAAATGGTAGATTACCTGTTAGTGGAATGCAGGTTGCATTATATCGCATGGCATCACACACACTATAACATGCTTTTTTAATGTATATATATAAGTTATATATATGTGTCCTCTAGACTACATGTAGAGAAACTACATTGTGGTCTGGAAAATACGTGTCTATATTTTTATTAAAAGATGCAATGCAACATGACTTTCACTAGCAGGTAATCTACCATTTTGCCGAATTCAGTATTGGGCAAGGCGAATAAAGAATGTGAAAATTCATGAAATTTTTCATTATAACTGATTAAATTATTTAAAATTCTGTAATAATAATAATAATAATAATAATAATAATTTTTTATCTATTAATCTAATAATTTAATCAAGCTTAGTAATCTGCGAAAGATCATCATAACCAAGTTAATTTTGCACTATAAGAGTTCAACAGATTATCAGAGCATATTAATACTGATTCATATGGTAGACATATTTAAAAAGTTGAATGGATTTTTGCAAAATTATCTGTGTAAGGTTTATATGATGATTTTTCGCTGTGTAAGGTTTATATGATGATTTTAAGTTGTCTTCCATGAAATTCTCCATCAGTTAATTTATTAAATTTTTTTTTCAAATGAATATCAGCAATTTACCGATCCTACTAATATAATTTATTTGAGAAAAATGCTTTGCAAAAGAATAGTATCTAAATCATGTATCGATATAAAGTACAGTACATAGTTGCATCCTTTGGGATGTCGCATTGATTTGTCCGGAGCCGTCTCGTAAATAAAAAATGCTTGTGCATATTTAGATATCATAAGCATGAAATAATAAATGTAAAAGCAGAGATTTGTAAAACCAGGTTTGTCACTCTCTACTTTTACATTTAATCCAATTACGCACATTGCTATTACATTGATAAAATTACATTGATAATATATTTTTATTTTTGAAATGACAAATTTTTACATGTTTTCTTTAAGTTTCCATAATGTTTTCAGTATATGAATAATTTAGGAATAGTTTTAAATTTATTAACTTATGTTATACACCCGCTTCTCTAAGTTTTATTTTCAAATTTCACGAATCTTCAAAAAAACTTCGATAATTTTAAACAATGTGATAACAGAATGCTCTAGCAATCAATATTATATAAAATATTGATCTATTACGGCAGTATTTCAAGATGGTTGCAATTACGTAATAAATATCGCTATAAAACCAGAAATTTTTATTCAAATCTGTGAAATAAGAAATTTCGAATTGGTACGATTGTGAAATACATTACAAAACATAGTGTATAAAAAAATAATACAAAGAACAAAAATCCATGATAAAAGAATTTTTTCTCGTTAAGATTTTTATTTTTGAAAAGACAAATTTTTACATGTTTTCCTTAAGTTTCCATAATTTTTTCAGTATATGAATAATTTAGAAATAGTTTTAAATTTATTAAGCTATATTGTACACCCGTTGCTCCAAATTCCATTTTCAAATTTCACGAAATTCAAAAATCTTCGAAAATTTTAAACAATGTGATAACAGAATGCTCTAGCAATCAATATTTATAAAATATTGATCTATTACACGACAGTATTTTGAAGATGGTTGCAATTACGTAAAAAACTTTCGCTATAAAACCTGAAATTTTTATTCAAATCTGTGAAATAAGAAATTTCGAATAGGTACGATTATCAAATATATTACAAAACATAGTATATAAAGTTATTTCAGTAATTTTCGGGGCGAAATAACAACAATGTTACGAAGAAAATTTAGTTAAGGATTATGTTCGAAACTAGAAGAGCATGTGTAATATACCTGAATAAGAATTTTTTTGATGTAAACTTCAAAATAAACTAATAGCTTCAACGTTCGAAAAATATTCAATTCCTAAACATTTTTCACGCATATATGGAACATGGAAATTAATTTTAGAAATTTGTCGTAGATATATTCTGATTTTTTTTTAAACAAAAGAATTTCAAAAGCTGTGAAAAGATTTGAATTCTTCCAAATTTTGACCACACTCTTTTTTTACTGTACAGTATATGTTTTCTTAACTATATGAACTCAGAAATCTTAGTTATGGTCGCGTTAAGTCAGTATTCTGGTGTGTTTGCTGTAAAACCCGTAGAACAACAAGTAGTTCGAAAATTTAGGTGTAATGTATTGCAAGCATATACTCCAACGTAAATTTTTAACTCAATTGTGTTTAGAGATACTAATTGTTTTTATTTGATCTTAGACAACTGTAACTTTCATTAAATACAGTACACTCCCGAGTATCCGGTTCGCGACTATCCGGCCTAGTTTTCTTTTATTTTTTGAAAACAAAAGAATTTCAAAAAAAGATTTGAATTCTTCCAAATTTTGACCACACTGTTTTGTTTAGTGTACAGTATATGACATAGTGTATAAAGTTATTTCAGT
This sequence comes from Olivierus martensii, assembly GCA_000484575.1. Lineage (NCBI taxonomy): Eukaryota > Metazoa > Arthropoda > Arachnida > Scorpiones > Buthidae > Olivierus > Olivierus martensii. The sequence goes on from AYEL01066328.1 coordinate 80,552, forward strand.
AATTTTCGGGGCGAAATACTAATAGTATTTGAGTTACGAAGAAAATTTAGCTACGGATTATGTTCGAAACTAGAAGAGCATGTGTAATATAGCTGAATAAGAAATTTTTCTTAAAACAGAAAAGAAACAAATCAAAAATTAAAAAAGTTCTCGACTTACGTCAGAATCGACTTACAACGATGTTGAAACGGAACCACGGCATAAGTCGAGGACTGCCTGTATATGAAAATAACTATGTGAACTTCAAAATAAACTAATAGCTTCAATGTTTCGAAAAATAATCAATTTCTAAAAAATTTTTCACGCATATTTGGAACATGGAAATTAATTTTGGAAACTTTTCGTAGATATATTCCGATTATTTTTGAAAACAAAAGAATTTCAAAACCTCTGAAAAGATTTGAATTCTTCCAAATTTTGACCACACTGTTTTGTTTAGTGTACAGTATATGTTTTCTTAACGACATGAACTCAGAAATCTTAGTATTCCTCAGTTATGGTCGCGTTAAATTAGTATTCTGGTGTGTTTGCTGCAAAACCCGTAGGACAACAAGTAGTTCGAAAATTTAGGGGTAATGAATTACAAGCATATATTCCAACGTAAATTTTTAACTGAATTGTGTTTAAAGATGCTAATTGTTTTTATTTGATCTTGCACAATTGTAACTTTCATTTAAATATTATTTTTAACACAAAAAAATAAATTTTCTTTAAATGTAAAATAAGATTACAATAGGCATTTTTTGTAGGTTTGCCTTTCTTTATTACATTGTTTACAATTGTAACTTTCATTTAAATATTATTTTTAACACAAAAAAAATAAATTTTCTTTAAATGTCTTTAACAGAAAACATTACTATTTCATTCATAACGCTACATATTTAATTTTTTTCAAATTTAGTATAATTAAACAAACATTCAATATACATACATAATTTTTCACAGAAATTTCTCAACAGATTTTATTATTTAAAGTGTTATTTTACAGTATTTTTAATTAATTCGGCACAAAGACATACAATTTTAGAAGTTTCTATAGGATGAACTACACAGCCACCATATTTATAATACAGTTCGTGACAACTTACTTTGCATTGCCCAGAATCAAATTCTTCGTCGCAGTAGCGAAGAAATTTCATATCATCAGCTAAAAAATGAAAAAAGAGAAATTTAGCATATTTGAATATATAAATTACAAAAATATATAGAAAGAGTTACCAGCTATAATATCATTTGTACTTTTTTAAAAATCACTTTTAAAACCACTATATCATCATCAAAAATTTAGATGATAATTTCAGAATGATTACTTTCATTTCATAAATTTTCAATAAAAATTATTTTATCATAAATTGTAAATTCCACAAATTGCTTCACATATATGTCAGTAATTGATTTTCTGCAATTTCATATATAATATTCAGAAATAAGCAATATTTTAAACTTTTTTATGCAATATAATTAATCCTAAATGTGGGAATATAAGTTTTTCATATCTTGATCATCAGCTAAAAAATGAAAAAAGAGAAATTTAGCATATTTGAATATATAAATTACAAAAATATATAGAAAGAGTTACCAGCTATAATATCATTTGTACTTTTTTAAAAATCACTTTTAAAACCACTATATCATCATCAAAAATTTAGATGATAATTTCAGAATGATTACTTTCATTTCATAAATTTTCAATAAAAATTATTTTATCATAAATTGTAAATTCCACAAATTGCTTCACATATATGTCAGTAATTGATTTTCTGCAATTTCATATATAATATTCAGAAATAAGCAATATTTTAAACTTTTTTATGCAATATAATTAATCCTAAATGTGGGAATATAAGTTATATGAGTTGCAGTTATTTTCTATTTACAAAAATTAAGCTTACATAAGATGGAACTCGGTTGGAATAATAATAAACAATAGATTACTGTTTCAAAAAACAGTTAAAAAATTGGGAATATAAGTTATATGAGTTGCAGTTATTTTCTATTTACAAGAATTAAGCTTACATAAGATGAAACTCGGTTGGAATAATAATAAACAATAGATTACTGTTTCAAAAAACAGTTAAAAAATTTTTATTTAATGAAGAACATTGTGGCATAAGAATATTTTTAAAAAACAATTTTATTCCTGCATCCTATAATAATGTATAGATATTAATTTATTATAAATAGCAACATATTTTGAGTAATTTTTATCATTTATCTGCTGTGTTAAAATATTATGCTATTTAAAGTCAGACATCGAAAGAAGGCTGTGATTTTTAGTGAAAGAAGCATAAATGCAATCTTCATTTGGAAAAATATCAAAATTAATGAATCTATGATATAATCGTAATGGTTAAATTATCGTAAGAGTAAGTTTCTCTCTGTTTTTATTAGTGTCTTAAACCAAGAAAATCTAATTTAAAGTGGAGAGAAAAAATTTAAGAGAAAATTAATTCGAAGTAATCATAAAAATCACCTCCAAACAATTAGAAATGATTGATGGATCTTGAAAAATCGGTTCTTTAAAAAGGTGTAGAATTAATAAAATTTAAAAGTATTCTCCATGAATTAAAAATTAAAAATAACATAAAATATGCTTTTGTTAAACGATTCAGGTTTAAAATTTTGATTAATTATACAATTCTCTGAAATTTTTTAATTATCCGGATGATGGCATGGTAAAACTGTGGCCTATCATCATAGAGGATCCGGATTCAGCACCTCCAGTTTTTAGGAAGGCTCGTTGAATTCCATTCTTCAACCATTCGGTTAACCACATCATGGGTGTTGGACAGCTTATGATGGGCTCTATAAATGGCCGCCAGATACAGTATACCCTCTTGAGAGATTGCAGCTTAACCTAATCGAACCGAACTTTTCTAAACAAAGAAAATAATTTTATTTCTATTGTGGCAAACTTTTTGACAATAACAGTACCACGACATCCACCGGTTCGTTTGAACTAGCTGTTAAACTTGCAGATTTATTCAATCGCTTATTGTAATAACTGAAAGTTTCGTAAAAAGAGATTCATTTGAATTCATAAACAAGAAAAATTATCTTGATTTACCTTTTATGGATTCCGAGAAGCACAAAAATAGCATCGATAAAATGATGAAAAACATTTTATGTTTATTTAACAAATAACAATATGATTGCAGAAGATATTTCCAATTTCGTTCATGACACGTTCTACTGAGAAATGAATTCAAATTTATTATATATCCATTAAAAGTGAGTTATGAAACATTATTCGAAGTTAACCAATGAAAATTCAAAAATTTAAATGATGTCATTATGAAAGTTTACCTAATAACTTAACCAGAATTTACGTAATATTATCTTTTAAGTATGAGTATGTATTATAGAAAATTCTGTCTTGTTATTTTGGTTGGACGAATGACTGTGTGATAAAGCAGACATTTACCAACAACATGATACTGGTCAATTCCGTATCCCTGTTTCCAGTTTTTCAGGATGGATCCAGACCTAGGTTTTGAATTTGGCCTATGTTCCTCATCCTTCAGGTTTTCGGTTACACCTATGATGGGCGATGGTTAGACTATAATGGGCTCTTAAACATGGCAAACGTTCAATCTTTCAAGGTTTTCTAAGAGACGTGATATGGGCACATAATGTATTGGAGTATCAAATAGTCCAATATCTGCACCAATGGGCGATGGTTAGACTCTAATGGGCTCTTAAACATGGCAAACGTTCAATCTTTCAAGGTTTCCCTAAGAGACGTGATATGGGCACATAATGTATTGGAGTATCAAATAGTCCAATATCTGCACCCCTTTCAGATTGATGACATTCTTTCATCCCACATCTTTACTTGCTAGAAAATTGTGAATATATTTAAAAATTAGGTCGCTATTTCTATACATAAGCTATGAACGGGTGTTTAATAAGAATTTTTCATTCAAAAGTTAAAGAAATGATACACAAAACTTATTTATATCAGCTCTTAAAAAATAAACGTTCATAAATTATTTAAAGACTGGAGGAAGAGAACATGTAAATGAGTATTTGGGAATATGTGTATTTGAGAATACAAATAAGAGGCCTATTTATTATGTGGAAGAAGCTATTGTAATATGTAGAGATAGAGAGTGGTAGCGTCATCTGATAAATAGTATGTAAACGAGGATTTCCCCGTTCTCTTCCGATTTTCCACGTTATGAATACCCATCCTCTCGAGAGAGTATGATTCTAATCAATGATGTCATTCAAAATAATTTATAGAGTCACTGAATTCAGAGTTCTACATTTTTTTTTTTAACCAAAAAGAAAATTATCTTCAATTGTTCATAAAATCGTTGTTAAAAAAATACAGAAATTCATAACCAATAAATTATACAAAACTCATTCATTTTATTGAAATTTAAAATAACGTTGAATTTATTGTTCTGAATGCAGCCATGTTGTGAAAATATATTTACGTTCTGTGTAAACAAAACCAAAAATGTTTCCTATTTCCAAAATAATGTTAATAATTATAATATTGGAGCAAATGTATTGCATAATATGATTTCAAGTACAATGTGCATCAAGTAACTATAAATTCCACACTAAATTGCGGAAAGAGCAAACACTGATTTGTTACATCCAAAACATAACATTTTCAACCAATTCTACATCACACAACGTCACCAATTACATATAATTGTACTTCTTTCAACAATACTCAACAATATTTTTCAATTATATTAACTGATTCTACATCACACAATATCACCAATTATATATAATTGTACTTGTTTCAACAATACTCAACAATATTTTTCAATTATATCTGTATAATTGAATTGAATTAAAACATTTGCTAAAATTTCTGCAACCCCCAAATTTTGTTATGCAACCCCACACTTTGAGAAGCATTGGGTTAGACCAGGGCTGTCCAATTATAATAAACCCGAGGGCCATAGCCATGTTTACTAGAGATATGGAAGGCCGCAGTTACAAAAAAGGGGGCGGGGCTTTGGTACTTGATATGCTATTGTCTCAACAAATGGAATGCATAAATATAATCCTTTTGGAAACCAATTTTATTTCCAGAATAGCAAACCTTATTACAAAATTATATTTACCAGATTGCATCCAATAATAACAAATTATATTTCTGATTAATGTATCTTCTCTATACATCATAAATTATGTATATATAGGTATACTTTACCTATTGTTAAAATAAGCTTCTAAACATTTCTTCAATGCTAATATATTACAAGAAAACAAGTCACATTTTAGTACGTTTTGATTTTCTACAATCGTGTTTTCAAAAGATCTCAAAGACACATTTAATCTCTGTCTTTTCAATAATTAATGTATCTTCTCCATACATCATAAATTATGTATACCGGTATATAGGTATACTTTACCTATTGTTAAAATAATCTTCTAAACATTTCTTCAATGCTAATATATTATAAGAAAACAAATCACATTTTAGTACATTTTGATTTTCTACAATCGTGTTTTCAAAAGATCTCAAAGACACATTTAATCTCTGTCTTTGACATGTGAAAAGATAATGATTTCTAGTCTCTCTTCTTGGAACACATAAAGAGATATTTGACGCAAACATATCATAATTTAGAAAATGGCGAAACAATTTAAATGAATGCAATTTGTTTCTCATAAATGAATTTATGAGAGACAAATTGCGTAATTTGTAATTTTGCAAAAAAAAGAAAATAATAATTTATATTTTGACAATTCATGAAAGTGTAATTCTGCAAGAAACAAATTGCGTAATTTGTAATTTTGCAAAAAAAATTAAATAATTTATATTTTGACAATTCATGAAAGTAGTAATTCTGCAATTGTCATTGATTTTTTGACAATGATTGTGTGGTTTTGAAAAAATTGAATTAGGAGAAGTACAAAAATGGAATTTGAAAAGTACAAAAATGGAATTTTGCAGATTTGGAATGAAAACGGGAAAAATTAATCCAAATATTCTTTTGGCATAATCGATGTTCTGAAATGCTGACTGGCAGTCTAAATAATTGAAATTTTTTTGCAATACTACAAAAAATTTCATCACAAATGGGAAAATTCATTTGAAGGAATCCTAAATTAAACAATATACAAAATGTAAACATTTATAGAATTTAATTGAAATTTCTTATAGGTCACATATTTTTACATTACTTAATGCATAACAAAGTAGCATGAATAAAAATAAATTGCTAAAATTTATTATTATGTGAATTATTTTTTTAAATATCTGCAAAGAAATTTTATTTACGTATTTTTCAGTTTAAATTGCTTGTAAGAAATGCCATCAGATATAAAAGTTAACTTTTACATCTATTTTTAAGAAATATAATATCAGATGGATTATGTCTTATATTTCTTAAAAATAGATATAAAAGTTAACTTTTACATCTATTTTTAAGAAATATAATATCAGATGGATTATGTGAGTAATAGGAAACTTATTAAAGATTGTTCTATGAAATGTTACTGATACCGAGCATTAAAGAGTGCTTCAACGAAACATTTGACATAATCGGAATAAAGAATATTTGATTTACTTTAAATTAATTATTCTTCATGTAAAAATTTTTATAAATATAAAAATAGCATAAAATAATAAAAACAGGTTATTTTTTAGTTTTGCCTCCGAATCCTCTGGGGATATTATTTTTTGTTATTTTTTACGCCCGTTTCCAATCAGGTAGATTACTAAGGGGCGGGCCAGTTCCAACCATAGGTTGCACCCTTATCCGTGGAAGGGACCCGGATGGTGAAGGACGGAGATCAATGGTCCGGGCCCAACATCCCGAAAAACCTTTTTTTTTCAGGAGTTACCAGACCGGAATGTGAACTCGAGTCCTCCTGCGTGGTACGGCGACAGCGTTATCATTCGGCCATCTAACGATATTATTAGAATCAGTCATTTTAAGAGACCATTAAAGGCTGGCCTTTTTTTTGTCAATAGATGACCAGTTTGGCCCTAGAAAAAATTAGTCACTAATTATGTATGACAATATAATAATCATTCAAGAAACCGAGTAATTCTGTAATAAAGGCATAAACGATTCTAGGTAGACAAACCCATACACTTATAATCAAAACAATACAGTATATGTATCTGGTACAGTTTCCAGCGTATCGATATACGATTTTTTTAGAGTTAAGTCCAAGTACGAATCAATAATTACATCTATTAATTAATAATATTAATTCCAAAATAACTTTTATTTATCGCTTTTGAATACCATAGTTTTTAAAAAAGTAAATTATTTAATTATCTATTAATCAGTATCATTTTTATGAATGGACATTTTACTGTAAACATATCCAGGAATTCATACCAATAAATAAATATTCTTCATAAAATTTTAATGCTGTAACATGGCTTTTACGATATATAGAAATTAGATTATTTTTTGATGATACTTGTTTATATTTATCGAAACACATGCTACTCATGGAGGCAGCCATCTTAATAATGACGACGTACTGTTGTCACAATTCCATAGCAAAACAGCAAAATATTGCATTAGTAGAAATTGACAAAATTTCTGGATGAAAAAAATTATTTGCTACAATAACTTAAAAGACTATTTGAAAATATAACTATTACACGAATTAAACAATAATTTTTGAAATATTTTTTATAAGTAACAATCATGGTATTTTTTTTTTGTCAACAGATGACGCCACTTTCCACTCAGTAAGAGTACTAAGTGGCGGGGCGAAACAAGCCCTTCCACAGGCTGCCCACCCCTGCGGAAGGGTCAGCCGGATTGTGGAGGACGGGGATCGACGGGCCGGGCCCGGACCCCATGAAAAATATTTTCAAGGGGTGGGACCCGAGATTCGAACCCGGGTCCTCCAGAGTGGAAAGCCGAAGCGTTTCCACGCGGTCAATCCGGCCGACTAACAATCATGGTCAGAAGTGTTCAACCAGTCGATCGCAAAGCGATATTGGTCGATCTCTTGTTTATTCCTTTCAAGTTGATTTCTCCTTACAAATTTAATTAAAATTGAAAAACACAATAATTTATTTATCATTATTTTGTATTATTTTTTAATTCTTTTTAAGTGTATTACTATTGTTTATTTATTTTTCGTCAAAATTGGACAATTCGTCACGCGTTTTATTGCACGTGCATATTCCAAAATTCGTCAATTTTGGAATATGCACGTGAAAAGTTTCCAATATTAATTGATATTGCGCAAAAAATTCTGTCGTCAACATACTTGTCAAAATTTGCTTTTTCAAATATGAACGTCAATAAAACTCAAGAAACCAACAAATTACAAATGATCATTTGGATGGGTTGTCTGTGATTGGCCACTTCTTCATATCAACTGACTATGAAAATATTGCGACCTCCAAACAATACCAAATTTCACATTAATTTTTTTTAATCAACTAGCATTTCCTTAATTTATGAGTTTGTAAACAATCTGTTGTTTTTTCTAACTTTAGTTTTCCAAAATAGAGAAACAAATATTTTATTTCAATATATTTGTTTTATTTGTTGAATTAAAATTCAACAAATAAAACAAATATATTGAAATAAAATATTTGTTTCTCTATTTTGGAAAACTATAAAATACTAATTACTACTAATTAAAAGTGATGAATAAATTTTTAAATGCACAAATAAAGTTACGACGTCATGAGCACAACAACTAAAAGCGATGCGTTCTGCGCATCAACGTGAGCACTCCGTACGCCAACACGTTGCCACGTGGCCATCCGGCCACCTAACAACTATCGTTGGAATTACCATATTTTATGTGCGGCCGAGACAATTTTTTTTCTTCAAATGTGTCCCAAGGAAGTCAAAAATTTGAACACACCTGGTTTAAATTATGTATTAGTTTATTAGTTTGGGTTCCGTTCTTTGAGATTTGTCCCAATTACGCGGCCGTCCCAATTAACCGGTGTCCCAATTAAACGGAATCCACTGTATTCGAAAATGAATGCTACGTTTGTAAAACAATTACGTTTCATTTAAATAATCAATCGCTATTTTAATAAACAATCTGTTCTCGATGATCTAAATTTTTTTGGATAGTTTTTAAGCAGTTAAAATTTATAGATGATTTTAAAAATACAAATAAGCATATTTTAAAAATAGTTTTTGACTGAACCGGAAATGCTGTCACAAAACTTCCGCGCGTTATATCTTTTAAACGGAGCCTCAAATCAAAAAACGCAACTAGACTTTTTTACTCAGAATTTTATCCTCTACAAGTCTATAAATTTTAGCACAATCTTTTTGAATCACCCTGTATATCGATGGGTTTAACGAACAGGGTCCGGATTCTTCCTGAAAAAGTGGAGATGTGGAACCAGGAATTGAATCTGATCCTCCAACGTGGTAAGATACTGCTTTATCACGTGACCATCCGGTTGACCTTTTTCATTTTGTGAATTTTGTGTTTGGGTTTTTACAGGAACCTGACAGAAAATTCGATTTTCTATTTATTTATTTTTTCAATAGATCAGATCGTCGGCTGGATGCTCGTGCTGGAAGTATATTATGTTTCTACTCTGGAGTTTCAACTGGAAATTCAGTCCTAATCAGGTTGAATTTCTGAGTTCTCACACACTTCCAAAAGTTATTTAAGAGAGGTCCAGGTTCGGTTCGTTGAACTCTATCCTCTATCTGACGACTGACCCCACTAGAGGTGTGGGCAGTTTATGATAGGTATTGACAGAAGCGGACCGTTAACTTTGGTGGCCCTGGACCAACACTGGGGCCTACTAAATTAACCCAAATTAACCTAACGGTGAGAGCTACGCTAAGCTAACACGCTTTAGAGAAACTAAATTTGCACTCCCATTCCGACATTGCCACATTATTTATTTAAATATATCACTAAAAGAGTGAAACATTCATTGAATCAGAATAGTGCGGTGGTAGGAACAGTACCAAAAATATGAAAATAAAAGATGTGATTAGAGATTTTGCAAATTTAAAATCCGGGAAGATTAGGTTAGTTTAGTTGGTTAAGCCGCCATATTCTCATGGGTTGGTTAAGCCGCCATATTCTTTATCGGGCGGCGGCTTTGAGCCCATTGTAGAGCCCATCACAGGCTGGCCAACACCCATGATGAGGATTCAACAGATCGGGCCCAGACCTACCTTGTAACACTGGAGGTGTGAGACCCGATCCTCCATATTGGTAAACTACAGCTTTACCACGCGGCCATCCGGCCGACAATCTAGGAGGAAGAATTTTAAATATATATATTTTAAAATTTAATAAATATATATTTTCTTTTGATAATTTTCAATTGTTTTAAATTATGCAATTTTGTTCTTTCTTCTTATTTTCTAATAAAAATATCTAGATAATTTTTTTTGTGGTAGAACCCGAATAATATTTTGCGGGGGGCCAAAAATTTTAAGTTCGCCACTGCATGAATGTTATCTTAGCAAACAATATATTACGCGATACACTGATTCTTGTACTTTCGACACCAGTTCTCTTTCTGTGGCCATATTTTGAAAAAATAAAAGTAATTTTGCAACTTGCATTCAAAAGAACTGAAAACTAGTGGTAATAGCCACGGATTTAAGGTATCATCTTCAAAGTATACATCAACAACTTCTTGGAGTTCATTTTTCTTCCTTCTGCAAATTGTTTTGAAGAAAAATGATATCAAGTTACTGATGAAGCATCATCGTCACAATCTCTCCCAGGAAAACAAAGAAAATTTTCTGAGCCGTTTAGGAGCATTAAGGAGTTCAAATCAGGTGAATCAGCAGAAAATAAAGTAAATCAAGCTCATATTTATGGTGTATAAAGACAATAAACCATTGAGTATTTGGTCATGAAGGTTTTCAACATTTCGTAATGACAATATCATCTTTGTACAAAATTCCTTCTGGACTAACGATTAAAACACTAATTTACGATAAATATTGCAATATGTATCTATATTCAAACAGCAGCTTAAACAGAAATTTTGCTTATTGACAACTGATATATGGACAGACATCCAGAAGAGAAGTTACACTAACTTGACTATCCACTTTACAGATGAGGAAAATAAACTATGCAATGCAGCATTAGATATTTTTATATTGGAAAAACGGTATACTAGTGAGTATCTAGCTAATAAACTAAAGCAGTTGATAAATTACTCGGAAATAGATAAAGAATATGTCAATATAGTTGTTACTGACAATGCACATAAAAATATCGATGTTAGAAAACATCGATGTTTTTGGGACCGATATTTTCTAACATCGATATTACCTTTCGATGGTTTTATCGATGTTCAACACTAGTATGTACTCGGATTAACTTATAGTACAATGGACTACGATGTAGTAATACATCGAAGTCCATTAACAACGAAATATAACCATGAACTGTAAATTAAATACATACACTGTAATTTTTATACAGTGGTGCCTCGCAATTCGTCAGTAATCCGTCGCCGAACTAATGTCGAATTGAAAAACTATCGAATTGCGGGACAATATTTCCCATATAAGACTATGTAAAATAGATTAATTCGTTATCGGTCGCCATCCCACTCCTCTAACTAACGGGTGAGATGAGAGAGATACACTATATTATTTACTTTATTACATATGTTTTACCATTGTATAGCACACTAAATTACAAAATACACTATTTTATACACAACACACATATACTGTATTATTTACTTTATTACATGTGTTTTACTATTGTATAATACACTAAATTACAAAATACACTATTTTATACACAACACACAATTTATTAGCCCTTGGATGTTGGAAAATGAAGTCTTCCAGCAGACATCCTAGCACCCATAATCTCTCTGTGTTGCAAAACGTTACCACAGTTGTCCTAGAAACGCCAAAAAAAGTCTTCCAGCAGACATCCTAGCACCCATAATCTTCTATCTCTGTTGCAAAACGTTGCCATAGTTGTCCTAGAAACGCCATATTCGAGTTACATTTTAATTGTTCTACCTTTCTGCATTTTATCTACAATTTTTATTCTTCGTCTCTTTGCTCAATTGAGTGTTCTTCTTTCCGGAATTATTCCTCGTCTCTTTGTTCAATTGAATATTCTTCTTTTCGGAATTATTCCTCAGGTTCATCTCTTTACTCAATCAAGTGTTCTTCTTTTCAGAATTATTCCTCTGGTCAGTTCTTACTCAATCGATTGTTGTTTCTTTTCGAAATTATTTCTCTGGTCAGTTCTCTTTGAAACCATCCTTACATCTCACTCAAAAAAAAAAAAAAAAATAATACAAATTTTTTACTTTCTGAAAAATGTAGAATTGAAAATTAACACAAACACGAGAGAACGACATCACAATTCCATGCACGCGCATGCGCCAACACGCGAAATTCAAATATCGAATTGCGAAACCGACGAATTGCGGGACATCGAATTGCGAGGCACCACTATACTTCAATACAAAAATATACACTTCAACGAAATACAAAATACGATTACAAATTTTAACACATTTAAAAGAACAGTAATGTACAGTTCCTTCCAAAAAGTTTGTCACCTAAGCGGAAGATGTTCGGCTTCCTTACCATGCGCAAATCTGCGAAACTCAGTCGAATTGCGGGACGTCGAATTGCGAGGCACCACTGTACTTCTCAAACTGACGTGATGAACTAGCAATTTTTTCCAATACACAAACAGCAGCATAGAATTACAATTTTTGATATCCTCAAATTAGTATTAATTATATTAGATATTGTATTTATATTAAAAATATAAAACGATATCTTATATTCACTTTTTTGTTTTACTGTATATTGCTTTCCAACAAGAGGCTAAAAGAGGGTATTCCAATGTCCATAAGGTACCAAGATAGATCAGCTGTCAGATGAGAAATTCAATAAACTAGACTCATGGCCCCCTCTTGAAAAATTTTAGAGTTATATGACCCGGAATTGAATGATGTCCTCCAAGCAGTAAACGAACGTCTTATCACGCGGCTAACCAAGATAAGAAAATATTACATTAATACGCATTAGGTTATATGGAATATTATTCCCAGTGGCGTACCCAGAGGGGGCGAGGAGACGGTCCGTCCCGGGCACCAAGCTGAATGGGAGACGAAGAACGTGGAATATCATGCTCTATGTTCAGGAGTATAATATGGAATATAATTAATATAATAGTATAATTTTCAGGAGTATAATATGGCATATATTCCATATTATACTCTTAAAAATTTTCTATGGATCGGCATCGGTCCAGGGACCATCATTCTAAAAAGCATTAATTTTATATCATATTAATCTAGTATAATGATAACACGACATTTAATAAAAATAAACCGCTGACATTATTTTACAAAATTTCTAAATCAGTAAGTTATTAAAAATATATTTTTTGGAAAGAATTCATGAATGATAAATTCTACGAGCCACATGCACCTATCCGGAAAACTCTAATACAGTCTGCCTCGCAATTCAACATTTAATTACCATATCTTTCTTTTACATCTTTCAACTTAGTGTTGATATTCATTTTAGGAATTTTAATCATAATTTTTCTAATTATTTGATTTATATAGGTTATGAGAATATCATCAATCAAAAAAGAAGGTTTAGAAAAATTGTGGGAAGAAATGAAAGATTTCCAGGATATTATGTTAGAAGCTGGTGAACTGGAAGCAAAACGTCAGCAGCAATATCGGATTTGGATGTGGAACCATATTAATCATCATCTAAAATTATATTTTCGACATCATCCAAAGGTTGAACCTTACATAGAAGAGATTGAACAGAAGGTGACAAGGGGTATCATAACTTCTGGAATAGGTGCAGATATTTTATTACATAAACTTTTTACAAAAAGTGAAAATTGACATGTAAATTATTGATTAACAAAGAAATTTATTACTGTAAACAAATGGAAATGTCATCGTTTATTAAGACAATTTTTACACATTATCTTGAATATATTTTTTTATATGTAATAAACTATTATGTTACAATTTTAGAATTCAATTAGTTCATTACAGTGATGATATTTAATGATTATGTTTTCAAATTATTGCAGTAATACATTTTTTACAATTGTGTGTTGGAAATGATGGTTAAATAATTATGATGAATATATTCAACAAAATAATCTATGCTAGTTATTACACTATAAAAAATGAACAACTGTGACAATTACTATCAAAAATCTCAATTTTGTTTCTTTGAGGACATTATTACAATTATTTGTTTTGGCTAATTCGATTTACTGATGTTCTTTTAACTGATTCATCAATAATTCATTTTCTTGTTTCATTTGTTTATAATCTGCAGTTATTCTTTCTAAATTTGCTGCTACTTTCTTTTGACTTTCTTGTTCAATCTACAAAAATAAAAAAAAAATATTTTTTTTAAACTGCTTTAAATTTTAATATTTTTTAATATTTACCTGATCTTCGAAATCTCGAATCTCTCTCATAATGGCACCAGTCTCTTCCACAGTCTGCATGAGCTGACTACAATTCTGAAAATTTTATTTTTAGTACGGATTATTATCTATAATTATTACATCATATAATAATATACCTCATGTAAAGCAGCAAGATGTTTGTATGCTCTTCTTACTCCTTCATCTTTTTTTGCATCCTGTTTAATATATTCAATGTAAATAACAAACACTTTATAGAATAAATAAAAGATGGATAATTGCTATACCTTGAAGATTAATTCATCAGTAACTGTAAATGTTCTATCTAATTTTCCACCTAATTGATTAATTTCTTTTTGTACAACTTTTGTGTCACACAAAACCTAATTTTGAAATATAAAATGAAAACAACAGTTTTTATATATTTTTATTAAACCTGAATACAAACTTACTTTATTTATTTCAGCTTTTTGTTTTTTAATATTTCCAACAATTTCTATAATTCTTCGAGTATACGAGGAACGGTTAACGTCTTTAGAAATTCTCTCATATTCGTTTATCTGAAAAAAAAATTATTGAAAAAATATCAACCCTTAAGTTTCAGACAAGTTCAACATAAAATTATATATAAATTAGTCGCCCATAAAATGTATTTTATAATTTTTTGTCTAAGCAAAAACTTTGTATATGGATTTTTCTCAAAAAAACTCGCTAGATGTCGTCTAGAAGAGCGTCTCTTTCTAATTGTGCAATTTGTGATTCTCCGTTTAATGTATTTTATAATTTTTTGTTTAAGCAAAAACTTTGTATATGGATTTTTCTCAAAAAAACTTGCTAGATGTCGTCTAGAAGAGTGTCTCTTTCTAATTGTGCAATTTGTGATTCTCCGTTTTACGATAATTACGTATAATTTAATAGTTAATAAGAATATATAATCCTTAAAAAAACAAAAAAGCAATAAATTGTATAAACATATTCAATTTTATTTTAATATATCTGTTTTTTAATTCAATCAACGATGTTTGTGACGTCAACATGTTTCTCTCACAAGAAAATAAAACTGAATAATCTTTTTATAATCTGTACAGCCAGTGGATATTTTCAAATAACTTTAGGGAAATTCAGCAGCGGTGATTTGAATCAGCGATAACGCAATTATAAAAGCAAATCTTCAACCACTGCGCTACTGACACGTTCGAAAGATAACTGAAGGGTTTGGTGCAAAAACCAGTTAAATCCACTTTTGGTTGAAAATGAGTTAATTGTATGAATCATACAAAAAAACACAGTGATAACTTATGATTCAATTTTGGTTTATATTTTGTTGTCATGTTATTTACATCCTCTTTTACAAGTCGTATGACAAATTTCATATATTTGATGCAAAAATCGGGTAAGTCCAAATATATATTCATATTCTCAAAATGTGCTTTTTGTGACTTAACTGGTTCTTGGACCAAACCCTTCAATTAAATTTTTGATTATATGAACTCAGTACGAAACTTTTTGTGCGATTTTCTCGACAATGCTTGAGTTGTGCACTTTATTACTCACACATTATATTGTCTAGGGGACTAATACAAGTATGTGCAATTTCAAACAAATTGGTAACCCAAATGTCTGAACTTCCCCTTGTTAGATGATAATTACGTATAATTTAATAGTTAATAAGAATATATAATACTGTACTTAAAAGAGAAAAAGCAATAAATTGTACAAACATACTCCATTTTATTTTATTGTATCTGTTTTTTAATTCAATCAACGATGTTTATGACATCAAGATGTTTCTTGAGCAAAAAAATAAAACTGAATAATCCTTTTATAACCTGTACAGCCAGTGAATATTTTCAAATAACTTTAGGGAAATTCAACGGTGGTGAGTGAAGTAATTGACAGTCAGTCAGTGTATTACAATGTCTCCCCTCATCCATTCGCCATTGCATTTGCTTTAGTTGACAGCTCATTTCTGTATATGAAATATCAAAATACGCCATCCTTAAATTTTTCTAAGAGATGTCTCAGTTGGTCAAGGAAACAATCTATAGTCATGTGCCAAATTAGACAGTTCTATTAGTGAAAACATTTGCGATGGACACAATACGCCAATGGTCATTTCTCTGAATAACAAATAAGCACGTGTAGATTGATCATTGGTTAGGCCAGTGCTTCTCAAACTTTTCCACTTGGCGACCCCTTTTACCACGAGAAAATATTTCGCAATCCTACTTAAGTTTTTCTAAGAGATGTCTCAGTTGGTCAAGGAAACAATTTATAGTCATGTGTCAAAATTAAGCAGTTCTATTGGTGAAAACATTCGCAATGAACACAATATGTCAACGATCATTTCTCCGAATAGCAAATAAGCACATGTAGATTGATTATCGGTTATACCAGCACTTCTCAAACTTTTCCACTTGGCGACCCCTTTTACCACGAGAAAATATTTCGCAATCCTGGGTATAGAGGTATGTAAACTAGGAATATGAATTAAAACATTTGCTAAAATTTCTGCGACCCCAAATTTTGTTACGCAAACCCCATATGGGGTCGCAATCCACAATTTGAGAAGCACTGTGTTAGACTAAAGAACAGTAATAAAACAACAAGAATAATAGACACAAAAAAAACACAAAATAACTTGCCTGCAAGATGAATTCAAGCTGCGAGATGGTACAATTTTAATCTTGTAAAGTCCAGTAAAAGTAGTACCAAGTGAAAGAGATCAATCTATAAGTCAACGATCACAAAAAAAAACAGGAGTCAAATCAATGATATATTCAAGAGAGATTGCTATAATAATGATTATTGTTTATAAAATTAACAATCTATTGACACACAATTAATTGCGCAGTCATCGGTTCCGTTGTGTTCAAGATTCATATAAAAAGATGTATATTTCAGAAACTGTACAGATTTCACCTCCTACTTTTTATGAACTTTGACCTAGAGATTGTCTCTTTCATTTTGTAGTACTTTTGTCAGCATTACAGTCATTGCAATTATATCTATAGTAATGTATGTGAATGGCTTTACGTCCGCTTTGTTGTCACATCACACAAAACAACTGAATTTTCTCTTTCTAACCTGTACTATTATTTTAATGATGTCCGTTTAATAAGTGAGTAACTTATCTTAAATCAGTTTAAGGCTGAACTCACACATACCATAGCAGAACTTCACCACAACCACAAAACTGTGGTGGGTTTGTGGTCATGAATTATAATTATATTAATATAGAAACGCATAATCGAACTCACACAGACTACACGTTGCAACAGCCATTGAAACTGACTTCAGTTAGTGGTCCGTGTGAATTAGATTATGCATTTCTATATTATAATTTTTTTGCGCCCCCTTTCCAATCAAGGAGATTACTAAGGGGGCCCGCCCCCTTAGTAATCTCCCTGATTGGAAAAAGTCAGTTCCAACCACGGGCTGCACCCACACCCGTGGAGGAGAACCGGATGGTGAAGGACGGGGATCACCAGGCAGGCCCAGTACCCCAAAAAAATCCGGGACCAGACCCAGGTCTCCTGCGTGACACACCAACAGTGTTACCACTCTGCCATCCGGCCATCATATTAATATAATTATAATTCATAACCGTCCACAAACCGACCTCAGTTTTGTAGTTGTGGTATGGATCTGCTGTGGTACCTGTGAGTTCAGCCAAGTAGATATTCCCTCCAATCTGCAGGGTTGGCATAACCCTGTAGACGAAATAAGTTGATTATAAAATTTTTCAGAGTCCTCCTAATTAGTCAACATACCAGTCTGAAATCATGCATCAAAATTAGAGTTATATTTGTAGAAATTCTCATGAAGACTATAGGCCATCATTGTTCTCCAAGCAACAATGATAACCACACGTACATTGATCATCGCTAAGACTAACGGATAGTAATAAACAGGCAAATAAAATGCGTAATAGACAAGAAAAATATAAAAATAAATTGGGTGCAAGAAGTTCAAACCCAGATAAATTATACTTTTATTTGTAAATATTCTTCAAAAGCCTCGCTGTTATTTTTTTATACACTACTAAAATAATATAATTTCAGCTCACTTGAGCAGGGAAAGAACAATCTGTAATCGTCAAAAACAAACGGATTCACTATAGTGCACTTTCGGCTCAACCAAGCCCTCCTCAGTAAGTCGAACTACTGAGTAGCGCTCGGTTGAGCCGAAAGTGCACTATAGTGAATCTGTTTGTTTTTGACGATTACGGATTGTTCTTTCCCTGTTCAAATGAGCTGAAATTATATTATTTTAGTAGTGTGTGGAAATTATGGAGCAGCATAATAAAGAGGTTACATTATTTTTTTATACTTACACATTACAAAAATATTTGATTTATATTTATTACTTGACAGATTCAGACATATAAAAATGAAATAAATATTTTCAATGGCATTTATGACATCACAACAATATCTGTTCGATGATAATTTTACATTAATTCTTTTTTAAATCTTTTAAAATTTCTTCTTTAAATCTTTCATTTTAACTTAATTGAATGGCTTAAGAATTGCCATGTACTGAGATCACAGCTTTGAGCTAGCAAAACACCTTTTTTGTTTTTAAACCATACGGCCATATGTCAACGGTCAGAATGTGTAATGACGTCAATAAAGATTAAGTGGGATTCGTGGCAGTGTGTCTCAAGGCAGGTATATTTTCAAACGAGCAGCGAAAACAGGGCCAACGAGAGGAGAATGATGATGTGGTAAAATTTCCCGGCTCGGGATTCACAAGGGGTTGCATATCAGCCCACAATTTGTTTTTACGCACCAATTAGCCGTAGAAAGACGGTATTGAAAATTAGAGTCCGAATGGAAGTAATAAATTGCCCCAACCTTATAACTTTAAAATTACTTGGAGCCCATATAAATTTTTCCCTTAGGCCCGGCAACATCTCTCAGCCTCTGGCGAAAAACTTTAGTCCCAGTGGAGTATTTAATTAAATTCAACAGAAAATTCTGGAATTACTCCTAATTAATCTATTAATAGATTAAATTTTGAAATTAAATTATAAAATCACTCATTGACCACCAACATATTTTTTTTATTGCTGGCGTAGCTGCAACGGGTTTACTAGTTTGAAATATAAATCAAAATATTTTTAAAAATAAAATTTAACATATAATAAGATATTGTTCAGTATCAGCATGTGCAATTTTGTAAAGTATTGTTTGATACATGTCTCAACATTGCTCTTTTTTATCTGACTTTTTATAAGGCCCTTGGAGGAGACTCATGCTTATGAAATACTTAATAATATTGATGTGGATTGTACAACATCTTATCATTATAATTATTGCATATTATATAATAGTGATAAGAAACCATACAGTGCAGATGTACAATGATTACAATATACAATTTGCATTTTACAATTATTCATATTATCATACACTATAAACTTTTTGTATATTTTTGTACAATTGTATACCTGTTATGTCTATTTTGTTCAATTGTATACATTTTGAACAATTGTACATCTATTGTGCACATTCTGTTTAATTGCATGCATTTTGTATATTATTTATACAACTATTTATTTATTATATGCATTTTGTTCAATTTTACATATTTTGTATACAATTTCAATAATTGTACAGTTATTGTGCACATTTTGTACAACTGTACATCTGTATACTTATTGTGTGCATATTGAACAAGTGTACACATTTTATTACATTTTGTTCATTTGTATATATTTTATATAACTAGATTTTATATTTAAGAGTAATCAAAAACTTTACTGCAGACAGTGCTTTATTTTAATAAATTACGCAAACTTTTTCGGTTTATAACCATCACCAGGCGAAGTTCCAAAAACAACAGAATCAAAGGAATGTGAGAGTTGCTATGGCAACCTTTGATTCTTAGACATATGCGTTTGCAAAACATTTGAATAAACTTAAAATTAGTACATTTTAAAATAACTAAGGCTACAAAAATTAATTAAAAATTAATACAATTAAAGAAACATAAAATGAAATATATACAATAAAATTAAAATAAAATGAAATAGAATATATACATTGAAGATATATACAATAAAATTAAAATAAAGTGAAATAGAGTAAAATAAATAAAATGATGTTGAAGGTAGATTGTAATAGGTAATATCCCATCTACAGGTTTCATAACTTACAAGTTAGTACTCCATTGGGTTAATAAGTTCATTTATGGGAACAATTAATTTACTGGTAGTCTTTGTGCTTTAGTTAAGGCAAACCTCCAGGCTTATGGTGGTTCCCAGGCCATTCTATCATTTACTAAATTTTCACTATCCTTTCTACAAAATATTTGTAAGGATTCTGTAATAGTTGGCTGCATGCATGGAGGAACTGGTTTAATTACTTTCGTTTCGTTCCATAGAATTTCTGTCTTTACTGAAGGCTTCCTGCACTAGAGAGATGGACGTTTTAGCTTGTTTGATGTCCTTCTTGTGTTCTTCAACCCTATTATGTACAGTTCTGGAGGTCACTCCTATATATGCAGCTTCACGGTGCAGTTGTACGTCTTTGATGGGAATTTTGTATACACCTGTATGTTCCGACTCTTTTAAGTCTGTCTTTTTCATTGCGGAGAATATTAAAGACTGTTGGGGCCCTTTTTGTGGCTATTCGCTTATTTTCACTCTTCGCTATTTTTCTTATCACGTTCAAGTCTTTTAGGTGGTAAGTTACCGGTAAAAAGTTTTGTTCAGTGCTCCCAGGGTTCTCTACTCTACTTATGTTATTAGAGATTTTCTTCTTCACCTAGTTCAGTATTTGTGAGAGGAAAGGTTTGGAGTATCCATGTTGTGCCCCAATCAATCTTATATAAGTTAGCTCTCTTCTCAAGTCTTCATTTTTAGTGCAGTACGTCAAGGCTCTTCTGTAGAGGCTTCGGAAGGCTGCTTTCTTATAGCTGACCGGATCTTTCGACCAGTTCGGGATAAGAACGGGTTGGTATGTATATGCTCGTACCAACCCGTTCTTATCCCATATATTCCTATATACACTCGCAATGATGTTCCCTGTGTCTATCTGCAATTAGAGATCTAACTAATGTAATTGCGATGTACTTACTTGGTCTTTTTTTTAGCTTAAGGCCAAACTGCGTCAATGAGAAATCCTTAGTTAGCTCATCTATTTTGTTTTCATCATTCCAAACCACAAGTAAGTCATCAACATACCTAACATAGCAACTCTCACATTCCTTCGATTCAGTTGTTTTTGGAACTTCGCTTGATGATGGTTGCAAACCAAAAACGCTTGTGTAATTTATTAAAATAAAGTTTTATTTTACTGCAAAACAGTGCTAGTTTTTGATTACTCTTAAGTATTTAAGTTAAGCAGTTGTTTTCTGGATCGTTTTAAATGTTTAGATTTTATATAACTGTACTTATCAGTTTGCTAAATGAGATGTTTTGGGGAAACACAAAATGCATATTTGCCACTCCAATGTAAATTATGAATTAAAATTTTTGATTTTCAATCCATTGTTCTGACTTCAATTCATTATCCAAAATCCATAAAGACTGGAAATCCTCATTTCTAGAGGTTTCATAAGTTACTAACTATCGAACTGTCTCCCATCGTTCTACCTAGTAATATAAACTTCTTTTTTATATTAGATTACTAATTATAGTAAAAATGAGCAACTACAAATATTAAAAAATTTAATATTTGTAGTTGCATATTTCTTAGTATATGCAATCAACATCAGTTGGATTAGTAAATGGATATTTTTATTTAGCTCATCATATTTCTAGATTAGATTCATATTCCTAGATTACTAATAATAATAATGAGATGATTAATTAACTACTATTGATATATCAGTTTTTTTTTATCTTCCATAATACTATTTAATTTATATAATAGGTATACTACAAAATCATTTGCTTCAAATATTAATCTATTTTAATATTAAATAGATTCTTACAGAAAAGTGTTTTCAGCATTGTCCATCTTTATTTCAATTCTATCAAAGATAAAGTGACCAGATGTCCTGGATTAGCTGGGACAGTCCCAGTTTTTGAGCCTTTGTCCCGACTTGAAAAACATTTTTTCAAGTCTCGGTTTTGAATAAAATGTTGTGGATGGTCCTGTTTTTTACTTATGATTAAATAGCTCATATTAAAAAATTTTAAAAAGTTTAACTAGATTTAATTTTAAAAACTTAGCTTGTGAAGAATTCTCCTTCCCAACTTTTACTATACATAGAATATGGTCACCCTAACATAACCCATGTGGATGAATCAATTTGAAGAAAAAGTAATGAAAGTAATAATAAAATACACTATTGTTTATGTTTTTTTTATCTCTTCCTGCTTTCTTTTTACAAATTTTTAATAATTTACTTTTTTCATTGTTTATTAAAAAAAAAATTATATTTTTCATTTTTTCTAAAAAACAATATTTTTAGATTTTAGTCCAATCCCACACCCTACAGTATATCCTCAATATCTAGAGCAGCGCTTCTCAAACTTTTTTCATTCACGACCCCATTTTTCATGACGAGATTTTTCGCGACCCCATTTGTAATTACGAGATTTTTCGCGACCCCAGGTATTAAATATGAAATAAAACATACAAGTACATAAATCATTTACACACTTATTAAGATGAACACAATCAGCCAGCTACACTGAAAATTCATGCTGTCATACGTTAAATATTGGGCGTTTGTGAAATTACATATAAACTGAAATTCAAGTGTTTGAATTAATTTTTGCGACCCCATTTGGGGTCGCGACCCATAGTTTGAGAAACGCTGATCTAGAGCGTCCTGGGTTGAAGTTCAGAAAATCTGGTCACTTTAATCAAAGACTGCATTCTAAACTTTTTAAAAATGAAACATAAGATAGAATAACATTTAAAAATTTGGAATACTGTTTTAATAGAATTAAACTGATGATAGACAATGTCTGAGATTTTTTCAAAAGCATATAAAGTTTTTACTGAAAATTATTTATATTTGAAGTGGTTTTTTGTAAAATTTAGAAAATGAATTTTCCAATTTTTAAAAATTTTTATAATTTAAATAAATTATTGTTCAAGGAAATTTTCAATAATTTTTTTTAAACAAAATCCAAACTAGCTTATTCTTCTAAGGTCTAATAAGCTAATTTGGATTTTGTTTTATATTAATTTAGGATTTTTAGTTAATTTAATTTTTTTTAAATAAATATACAAGTTATTGATAAAGTAATGAAATGAGTAAAATATAAAATGTTTTCCTGCTAATAAAACAAAGTATTTGTATTGAAAATCCTAAAAGTAATATAATTTTAATCAACCTAGTTCCGCTGCTTCTATTAACGTAGTAAATAACACCAAGCAATATGGTTTTTAAACCATACGGTTTAAAAACAGAAAACGTGCCAGGGTCAGAATGTCTAATGACGTCAATAAAGATTAAGTGGGATTCATAGCAGTGTGCCTTGAGGCTGATACATTTTCAAATGAGCAGCGAAAACAGGGCTAATGAGAGGAGAGTGATGATGTGGTAAAATTTCCCGGCTCGGGATTCATGAGGGGTTGCATATCAGCCCACAATTTATTTTTACGCGCCAATTAGCTGTAGAAAGACGGTATTGAAAATTAGAGTCCAAACGAAAGTAATAAATTGCCCCAACCTTATAACTCTAAAATTATTTGGAGCCCATATAAATTTTTCCCTTGGGCCCGGCAACGTCTCTCAGCCTCTGGCGAAAAACTTTAGTCCCAGTGGAGTATATAATTAAATTCAACAGAAAATTCTGGAATTACTCCTAATTAATCTATTCTTAAATTAAATTTTGAAATTAAATTATAAAATCACTCATCAATCACTGACATATATTTTATTGCTGGTATAGCTGAAACGGGTTTACTAATAATGAATAAAGCACAGATACTCACAGACACAATTAAAAATTATGGTGGCTTGATGCAGTGTGTGGTTCCCTGGGAAGGAGTTTGATGGAGCCACTCTTGGCACTTGGAGTGCATGTTGCCATTATAATGACTTGCTGCAAAACAAATGCTGAATGCTATTTTTGCATTTTGCCTTTTTTTCATAAAAATGAAAATGAAATGATCTCTTTCAGTTAGTGAAAACAGTTACTAATGTAGGTCTTTATAAAAGCAAAATGGCATAAAGTGAACTTTTGAAAAGTGGAGGAAATCTGTATTTGGTTTTATTTTACTGGATGGCTAAAATCTAAGCTTAATATTGATAGTTATCACTAGTCAATTATTATATAAGATTTCTAAGATTTATTTATAATAGTAAGTTCTAGAAATCATCCAGATTAGTGAAAAGTTTCAAACCTAATGATTTCATACTGATTACAAAAATATCCATATTTCACAATACTTATATGAAAGCTATAATTTGTAAATACTATTTTTATGACACTATTTAAATTGATCATTTTTAAAGTTCAGTATTATATTTATAATAGTCTTTGTAGTAATAATAATCTGTTAAATAAGAACTTATTAGTCTTGTTTTATTTTCAGAATTTGAAACAGAAAACAGAAAACAACAAAATGTTCAACATAACATTAATAACATATCTCACAGGAAAATATATCTTAAGTATAATAAATGCAAAAAAGAACTTGTAACATTATCTAAGTTACTTGTACATAAATATATATTTTGCAAAAAGAGATTGAAAAGAATGAAAATGCTTCCAATTTTACATTTCAAGAAACAATATCATTGTGATATTTGTAAAAAAAATTATTCAAATAAGTTTTATTACAAGAGTCATTTGTTTATACACCTTAGAAAGAAACAATTTAGTTGTAATATTTGTCAAAAGAGCTTTTTCACAAATAATTATTTACAAAAACATAAAAAAGTGCATTTGAAAAAAAATGTTTATCAATGTGAAATTTGCCAAAAGAGTTTTAAGGGAAAAGCAAATTTATATCAACATAAAAGAAGTCACTCTAAAGATACTCCTTTCCAGTGTGAAATCTGTGGTAAATGTTTCAAGTATAATCATGCAATAAGAAAACATAAAATGTTACATTCTGAAAAGAGACCTTATAAATGTGATATTTGCGAAAAAAGTTTCAAGGTAAAATCTTATTTAATATCACATAAAATATGTCATTCTGAAGAACGACCTTACCAATGTAACATTTGTTTAAAAAAATTTAAGTATAAGAAATCATTAATTCAACATGAAAATCATTCTGAAGAGAAACCATTTCAGTGCAATATCTGTAAAAAAAGTTTTAAAAAAAGTTTATATTTAGAAACACATCAATTACGTCATTTTGGGGAGAGATGTTTTCAATGTGATATTTGCAAGAAAAAGTATATATTTAAAACAGATTTAAAAAGACACATTAAATCTCATTCAAAAGAAACACCTTTTCAATGTAACCTTTGTAATAAAAGTCTTAAATCTAAAACAATTCTTCAAATGCACCATAAAACATGGCATACAAAAGAAAAGCCTTTTAAATGTGATATTTGTAATAAAGCCTTTAAAATTAAATCACTTCTTGGACGACATCTTAAACTGCAACATTTAGGTGAAAAACCACACAAGTGTTCTATTTGCCAAAAATGTTTTAAATTAAAAACTTCTTTAATATGTCATGAAAGAGTTCATTCTGGAGAGAGGCCTTTCCAATGTGACCTTTGCAAAAAGAGTTTTAAAACTACATCACAATTAATAACACATCTACGGTTTCATTCGGAAGAAAGACCTTATCAGTGTGATTTGTGTGGAGATAGTTTTAAGATTAAAGCACATTTAAACCAGCATCAAAGTTGTCATTCAGAAGAAAGACCCTTTAAGTGTAACTTGTGTAAAAAAACTTTTATTTTAAAATCATATTTTGAAAGACACAAAAAATATCATTAAGAAAAACATTATAATTTATATCTTTTCAAAAGAACTTGAAGATTTGAAAGTATGATCATTTTATAGAAACAAAATACATTTATTCTTTATATGAAAATTTCCTATTATCTTTAAACAAGAAAATAATTAATGGTGTGAATATTTGTATTGCCATTATTTGATCACTAAATTAATAAGTTGAATTTTTCAATTATTTGAAAATTTTGAGTTTTGTTTACTATATCTTTTTGAAGAATGTTTACTGATATCTCGGAAAATCTGCAAAATATTTTAAGAAAATATCATTGTTAAAATATTTTGATAAAATCACACTAACATAGATATTAACAGCCTAGTCATGGCTAATAGATACATACTGTGTTTAGTTATCTGCTTGGCAAGACATTTATGAATATAGTATAGTATAGCATGAATATGGTCCTATTTTGTAGTTATCTCTAATGAATAATTACAATAATATAATGACAATAATTTTATATCATCATCATCTATAAATAATATTTATACGATAGTGATATTTTTAAAGTTTGAACACTTAAATGTTTTATATATATAATGTTCATAATAATTGTTTGCCAAATGAATGCTTTATACAATTGTGTTAAAAAAAATTTGTAATATTGATTATTTGCAGCAATAATATTATTAATGATTATTTAATGTAAAATAACATGTATAGGCTAATTATTATTATAGCTATAGTTTAAACTATTTAATTACATTAAAAAATAAAAAATAAGAAATTTTTTGTTCTAATATCAAATAGAATTGTAACTGATTTAATTAAACTGTTGCTAATTTAGGTTATCTGCATAGCCAACATCAGCAACAGTTACAAAAACATTTCAATTAAAATGTAATTGTTTCTTTTCTATATAACTGACTGTGTTATTGCAATCACAATACATTTCTAAATATATAATGTAGAAATTGTTTTCCAATGTATCTAGAATCACAAATATTAAATAATTCATTCATGTATATGTTATGGTAAAAGTGATTAATTTGATGATTATGCATAATCACTAATGGTTTGGTAAATGTGATAAATTTATTTCATATATTGTGAATTACATAATTTAATCACATTTACTGATGATTATGCATACTCTCCAGTTTGTTGTGATAAATATGATAAATTGTACTTAATTAATCAAATTTACCGGATGTTATGCATGATTGCCAATCTAGGATGGTAAATTTGATAAATAATGCATTCTCGTTGAGTAATGAAGTAGACAATACAAACTTCAAGGGAATTATAATCCAAATAAATCCAAAAAACTTGCCAAATTTAACTTCATTTATGTAATATGTTCAACTTTAAATGGTCAAAGAAAAGATCTCAGTCGGTTCAAGAAATAATCACAAATGAAGGTTGGAAATCATAGTTGACATTCTGATAAAGACATTTTAAAAATTTGAACATGATAGCCCTGATATTTTTGTATATGACAAAAAAAAAAAAAAAAAAAAAAAAAAAAAAAAGATATTTTTGTATATAAAAAAAAAAAAAAAAAAAAAGATTATATGGCTTATTGAGATCGGAATCATAAATCCAGATTTGTTAACAACAATTGAAAATGAAAAAATGAGGAAATATGACTTATTAAATGGCAAACGAACTGAGCATGATGTATAAGTGCCAAGTAAAGATAATTCCCTAGGTGATGACTTGGGATGATATTGCAACAACTTACCACAAAAATAATATCAGAGCTATCAATTTTCTGCTAAACATAGAAGCATACATCCAGACTCATATCTTCAAGAAGAATCTAGAAAGAGATCATCTTTTCAAAGATGATGTCCTTTGAAAAGAGATGCAGATTTGGCAAGGAGGGTGTGGATGATGACATTGAAAACATACTGAAATGGCTAGAGATAATCGAAGTTAAAGGTGAATAAGTACTAAGAGGCTGTTGTAAAAATGAAATAATAGTAACCAGTGTGGGATTCAAATAATTTAACAACAAGTTCGCTGCCCTAATAAAATCATTTTAAATATAAAAAAAAATAGTTTATTATTTCATACAGTTAATAGTTAAATAAGAACAATAAAACAGGTACACAAAACTGGATTATGCTATAAAAAAGAGTTTTAAAATATTAATGAAAAAATATTAAATAATACTTGACAAAAAACAATAAACCTGTTATTTAAGATATTTCCATATTGCTTCTTGATTGGCATCCTCATTTGCAATTTTCTTTGCTTTTATCCAAGCATAAAAAACGTGAGGGAATAAAAATGTAGTATTTCATCAAAGATATAATTAGTTTTATGAAATGAATACTGTAAATAAATATTATAAGCATAGTTCCATCTGATTTTTTCATCTATGGACAGAATGAACATTACTATGGGCACTTAGAATACATAGTTGAACAGATGAACATTAAAAAAAGAGTAAGGAATGTAAATTTGTGATTTCCACATTGGCAGCTGCCCAGGCATCCACCTTAGAGAGAATTCTGACTACAAGTGCCATTTTAATAATCGGTTCACCGAACTCAACAAAAAAATAGGTATTGGTTCTGCTAAACCAGTGCAAACTGGCTGAATCCCACCACTGATAGTAACCTTATAATTATATTATTAATTAAAACAACAAAAGATGGGAAATTTCATGATATTTGTCAAATTTATATGCTACATTTTGGAAATTATGCAAAAATCGTTTTAAAAGTAATATATTCAGCAATATTTATCAAACTTACCAAATCCATTTGGGAATTATATATAAACACTGGTAAAAGTGAGAAATTCTAGTATATTTATCAAATTTACCAACTTTGGAAATTATGTAAAACAGCCAGTAAAAGTAATCAATTTAATGAAATTTATCAAACTTACCAAGATGATTGGTGATTATGCATAATCACAGATTAATCACTTTTACTGTAAAATATACATATTATATGAGATTTATTCAACACAAATGATGAATCTTATCAAGAATCTTGAAAATATGAAACGAAAATTACCAGATCTGACTCATAATTGTTCTGTTATTTTTTTTTATGCTACTTTCCAATCATTGTCAATGACTAAGTGATAGGACTAATATAACTCCTACTGCATACTACGCACATCTACGTGGAAGAGTTAGTCAGACTGTAGAGGAGACAGATCAATGGGCTCACAATAAGTTTTTATACTAACCAATAGGCAATATGCTTATGAGAAAATAAAAGTAAATATATAAATAAGACATATATAATATAGGCACAACTTGAAATCAGACTTATTGCAATCTAAAAGAATATGTTAAAATCAGATATATCTAAATGCTTTCTGATATGCCCAATTGGAAATATTTACAAAATTAAGGTGTTAAAATATTATTTTAGTAATGTTAATATAAAAAACAATTTACATATTAATAACTGATTATTACATATATGCCAAACTTAAAATACAATAATTCGTGAATTAAGCCAGAGAAATGTACTTATGTTAAGAACATTAATTTAGATATTACAATTGATTAAGAATATAATTAATTGAATATAGGCCTTGTCACAGGTTACCTATCCTTTCAGAAGGGTCAGAAGATAGTAGAGGCTGGGGTTCAGCAAGCAGATAAAATATAATTCATTCATTACATTGGTATTAACCATATAATATAAGTTTTATTGTTATCTAAAATATACAAATCAATTAACTTCATTTTTCTCTTCTGACATAAAATACATTAGAAGCAATTATGATTATGATGTGTGCTATCAGAATAGAGAATTTTTTTTTTCAAGTTTACAATGGATGTAAAATTACATAAATAGATGATGAAAAAATAATTACATAGCAGATACCTTATTTAATATTTTTGTGTTATTGTAGAAAATTGTGATTATATGATCATGGAACATGAAAAAATAATTACATAGCGATACCTTATTTAATATTTTTGTGTTATTGTAGAAAATTGTGATTATATGATCATGGAACATGAACTTTTCTTCATTTTTGTAAACTATTGGGTTGTTCGGAAAGTAATTTCATTTTTCCCACCAGTGGTGTTAGTTGTATTTTTACTTGCCAATTTCATTCTAAGCTGTATTGTCATTATAAATTTCAACAACTGACATTTCAAGGTATATTTATAAAAACATTTTTTTTTATTCCCATTTTTTTTTATTCATATTTTTTTTATTAGTAAGAATGCTGTTAAAGCAAGAAAAAGTTATGTGAAGTGTAGGGAGATGATATGTCAACATGTATGCCAGTGCCAAAACTGCAAAATTTCATTCTGACAATTTTGATGTTAAAGATGCACTACGTACTGGAAAGTTAGTTGAAGTTGATGATGACAAAATAAAGGTATTGGTTGCACCAAGTGCAGAAAAGTTAGTTGAAGCTGATGATGACAAAATAAAGGTATTGGTTGAAGCAAAACTGAATAATAACATGAGAAATTGCTACAAAATTGAATTTATTGAATTCAATATTCATGACCAGTTGAAACGTTGATATTTGGGTTCCACATGTTCGCAAAGAAAGATTCTATTGCATCGACATTTGTGATTTGCTGCTCAAATGCAAAGAAAATGATCCCTTTCTGAAGCAGATCATAACTGTTGATGAAAAATGGATTGTTTACACATTTTTTTTTATTCTGTGCAGTTGTTTTTTTTGGTGCCCTATCAAAAATGGAAAATAAAATAGAGATTTTAGGCATGTTTTGCTTTTTTATTACCGATAGGTAAAAATTCAAGGTCAAAATGTAGAAATGCTGCGTGCAGCTTGTGAGCAATTCTTGGGTAAATCAGAGAATGGAATTAGAGCAATTGCTCGAGAAACTTTAGAAGGACATCAGAGAGCCATAATGTGTACCATGTCTGTTGAGGTAATTTAATCTTTGTATATTTCTAATTATTATATTCATGATCTAATAAATACTAACAAAAAACACTTTTTATAAGGAAATATACAAAGACCGAAAAAAATTTTCGAAACAGGTATTTGAAGTTGCATCATCTGATTTAGTAAATATGGGTATTACTGTTGTTTCATATACCATTAAAGATATAAGTGATGATGAGGTTAGAAAATTTTTCTTTTATATAAGTGATATAATCTAATTTCTTAAAGTATCCAATTATTTATTACGGTATATAATTTTTAACTTAAAATTTTAAAAAATTTAAATAAATAGTGTGAAAATAAATATAATACAGGGTGGGTAGAAAGTCCATTTACACTTTAATAATATAATATAAAATTACTTTATCTGGTTGTATGATTACTTTCATAAATTATCTAATCGGATAAATAAATTAATTATATCGGTGAATAAATTATCTTATCGGATAATTACCCTTGTCCTTCTGCAACTTTCCCCGAGTTATGACTGATGCCACTGACTACAGTGCTGCCTCCTGATGACAGAAAAGCATGCAAACATTCTCAGTGAACAATGATGGTGGACACAAGTTCTTCATTATGGAAGAGTTTTTAGTGACTTGTGTGTGGATGCATGAACATGGATGGAATCACCAGGAAAACAATGCAGGATATTATGAATGACTTTGAGGTTCATTTTGGCTAACCATCATTATCATGGCCCAGTGTTATTGGAATGGGAGGAGAAGGCTTTTGCTACAGGAAGTGCTCTTGATACTCCTTGGATGGGATACTGAGCACTTGAGATGAAACTTGTGTCACAGTGGCACAAGTTTCACCTCAACTGCTCGGTCTCCCATCCAAGGAGTCAAATTAACAATCACTAATGAAATCAACATGCAAACATTCTGCAGAGTTAGGCATCCCAAGAACAATGATGTGAGATCAAAACAAAAAGGACTTAAAAGTGAAATGTTTTCATTCTGCCTCTGTTAATGAGTTGACAGAACCTTGATAATCATGTTTGTGCATATCAGTTACTGCTGCAACAATTTTAAAGCCTATGTAAATGGACTTTCCATCCACACTATACATTAATACATTTACTATACTACATTTTCAGAATGAACATGAAGTTTTTTTTTATTTGAAACATTTATCATATAAAAACTATGCTAGGGATAAACAAGAGTTTGTGGTGCACCATCTAAAACCAGCAGAGGGCACTTTCTCGGTCTCTCCATGATACCGTTACTCACCAGGTAGCCTCACTTTTGCTCTTTGTCTACTGCTGTACGCACGTGC
Organism: Olivierus martensii; assembly: GCA_000484575.1. Lineage (NCBI taxonomy): Eukaryota > Metazoa > Arthropoda > Arachnida > Scorpiones > Buthidae > Olivierus > Olivierus martensii. The sequence goes on from AYEL01066328.1 coordinate 112,936, forward strand.
CTTCTCCATTGTCCTGATTACCTCGTACCAACAAAGAGTTCACAAAGTCATCTCGTTTTTCTTATTTATACGTATATTTGTATGTATGTATGTGCACTGATTAATGTAAATATTGTAAATAAAAATAAACTGTAATTTAACATCGTCTGATTTCCGTTTTCGACTAACTCTACTCTGAACTTAACACGTGTTAGGCCTAAGATCAACCACCACAAATTGGTGAGCCGAACCCAATTTGTAGTGGTTGATCTTAGGCCTAACATGTGTTAAGTTCAGAATAGAGTTAGTCGAAAACGGAAATCAAACGATGTTAAATTACAGTTTATTTTTATTTACAATATTTACATTGATCAGTGCACATACATACATACAAATATACGTATAAATAAGAAAAACGAGATGACTTTGTGAACTCTTTGTTGGTACCAGGTAATCAGGACAACGGAGGAGGCACGTGCATTCAGCAGTAGACAAAGATCAAAAGTGAGGCTACCTGGTGAGTAACGGTATCATGGAGAGACTGGGAAAGCACCCTCTGCTGGTTTTAGATGGTGCACTACAAGTTTTTGCACATTTTATCTCAACTAAAATTTTTTTATCAAACAATAAATAATATTTTCATAGTTTTTTCTACATTAGAACACTTTAACACTTGTTACCTGGAGAATGTCTAATTGATATTCACTTTCTCTCCATGTTTTCTCCAAGATCTCATCAGTCACCATCACTAAAGCATTTTTTAGCCTTGCCTTCAAAGTTGCAATATCAAGAATTGGTGTAACGACTTCCTCATCATTGATTCCGCCCTGGGAAATTCTCCATATGGTGCCCCCATTTCCTGGAACAGAGCCAGGTCAACTCAACCACTTACTTTCACTTTCTGGTTGGGCTATGGTTGAACAACATTGAACTTTCGTCTCTACCACGTATACTCAACACTTGTTGTATCATCGATCTTATATGTGCTTAATAACATTGTAAATATGTATTTAATAATAAAAATAGTTACTAGGATAATGGTTCATTCTAGTTAAATTCTCTAGTTCAGGTCCTAAATTCAGGGTCCACAACATTGGTGAGCCGGCATGACTCGACGACATTGAGGAACTGAACTTTCTCAATCCTACTCCATTGCCTCAACAGACTTTTTTAATTACCATACTTATGCGTCTAAGAATCCTAACATCAATTTCTCCATGCAGATACAGTTATTTTAGAAAATAACAACGACTATTTGCGAAATATTGCATTTTTTCTTCATACAACCACGTAGTGACTACTTCAGCAACCTATTCACAATTTGATGGTGACTCATACTCATCCAGGAAGCTACCACAGGTACGATTTGCTATTTTTAATCCTACTGAGCTGTGCTATCATTCTCCCTCACAATTTTGTCCTCTCGTTGAATGGAAAAATATTTTTGTTCATTATCATTCAACCTCTTGTTATTTTGTTTAATATCCCAACATGTAAATCATGACCCAACCCAATGATGATAATATTAATTCCCAAATAGCACATGTGGCAATGAAATCCCCACTATTTTGGAAGAACAATCCAAGCCTGTTGTTCATGCAGCTAGAAGCAAAATTTTCCATTCCAAATATAACGGTAGACAAAACCAAATTCAACCATGTGGTGGCCATGGTCGAATTGGACATCTTACACTCTGTCCATGATTTAATCCTTAAACCACCACCACATGACAAATACACATTTCTCAAAAGGTGACTCACAAAGGTTTATTCCAAGAGTGAATCCTCAAAAATCCGAACTCTTCTCCAAGGACTCTAATTAGGTGACCAATGCCTGTCATACTTTCTAACTTGCATGCGAGACCTAGCCAGAGACCATTTTAGTGATGATCTATTAAAATCTCTTTGGCTTGCTAGGCTAACTCATAATATACAAGCTATACTTGCCACATTGAATGAAAAATTATCGCAGTTGGCCACAATGGCCAATAAAAATGTCAAACTCATCTCATTCATTGAGATTCAGGCAACTAATGTCAATGCCCCTGCTACAACTCTATCATTAGACCAACAAGTTCCCGAACTAACTAAACAAATGCAGGCATTAAGAGCCATTGTATACGACTCATATAGACCACATCGATTTAACACTACTACATGAAAGAACCAAAGATCACACAGCAAATCTTGTACTAGTCACAACCGTAATGAAACTACTAACAACATATGTTTCTATCATAATACATTCGGTGATAAAGCTAGAAAATGTAGACCACCATGCTCTTTTAAACCAATTGCAACCAATTCAGAAAACTAATTAGGCAGTTGCTTGTGGCCAAAAAGCGGGAGCACCACGTTGATAGAATTTTCATGACCAACTCTTCTACAAAACTTAAATTTCTCATAGACACAGGTGCCGACGTGTCTGTCGTCCCATAAAAACTTTCTGATTGCTCCAAATCTGATAAGTTAGTTCTGTTCACCACTAATGGCACACAAATTCTGACTTACGGCATGATGTTATTAACACTAAACTTAAATTTACATAGAAATTTCTCTTGGCCATTTATGTCACTGATGTGACCCAATCTATAATAAGAGTCAATTTCCTGACTTATTTCAATCCACTTTTGTAGATGCCTGACATAACTGCCTTATTGATTCTGAAACAAAACTCAGATCTAATGGCCTAGCTGGCCATTAGATCTGAGTTTTGTTGATCTGATTCTACCCAGTGAAGCATCAGTTTTCACTAACTTCTCAGTTTTATCCACCGACACGCCTTATCATCGACTCTTAGCCAAATTCCCATCTATAACTAATACCTCCTTGCTCGCAAAACAAAACAAAAGCAACACCATATCGAAACTACTGGTACACCCATTTTCTCAAAACCCAGACGCTTGTCTGTGGACATATTTAAGGCAGCAAAAAAGAATTCAAGTTAATGATGACACAAGGTATCATATGCCCATCAAAAAGTCCCAAGACTAGCCCACTTTACATGGTGAAAAAGACTAATGGAGACTGGAGACCTTGCAGAGACTATTGCCATCTCAATGCCGTTACTGTACCTGACTGATACCCTGTTTCTCATATATAGGATTGCACTCAATTATTTGCAAACAAAAACATATTCTCCAAATTAGATTTGACACAAGCATATCATCAGATATCTGTATTTCCTGACAACATACCAATCAAAGATCACCATTACCACTGCATTTGGCTTCTTTGAATATGTATACATGCCATTTGGCCTCAGAAACACTGGCCTGACATTTCAATGATATATCCACTGAATTTAGCAGGCCCTGATTTCTGTGTTTGCTACTCTACTTTGATGACTTATTAGTGGCATCAAAGGACCCAGACAAACACATTTGTCATCTCTGGGAAGTTTTCACCCAACTGCATAAACACTGTTTAACTCTAAACCCAGCTAAATGCATTCTCAGTCAACTCTCAGTTTCATTCCTAGGATACTTAATTACTCCTTCAGGCATTAAACCACTTTCTGATAAGGTCAAAACTATCTTTGAATTTCCCCAGCCTAAGACAGTCGCTGACCTTTGTTATTTTTTAGCAATGCTGAATTTTTATAGATGCTTCATCCCGAATACTGCATGAACCCAGGCACCACTTCATGAATTCATGAAAGATTAAAAAAAAATGACAAACAAATCATTACACGGAACAACAATGCTCTAGCTTCCTTCCAACACTGCAAGGATGACCTTGTTCACGCAGCAACCCTAACCTATTATTCACCCAATTGTACATTATCAATCATGGTAGATGTCTCTGATACCGCAATCGGAGCATGCCTACAGTCACATACTACCAATGGTCCTTCACCTATAGCATTTTTTCATGCAAATTAACTTTTATGGAGAGAAAATATAGTACTTATGGTAGGGAGTTGCTTGCAATCTCTTCTGCAATCAAGCACTTCCAAAACAAACTGGAAGGTCATTATTTCATCATATTTACCAACCATTACCCCTAATGTTTGCATTTTGAAAGAAATCTGAGTCATGTTCTGCACGCCAGCTCAGACAACTAGATTTTATAGCACATTCAGTATGGATTATTCAATACATATCTGGCTCAGACAACGTAGTAGCGGACACACATTCAAGAATAAACAAAATTAATTTACCTCTGACTGACTTCTCTGCCATCACTAAGGCACAAACAGAAGACTCAGAACTAAAAGCCTTGTTGGCTGACAATAGGACATCACTCACCCTACAATCATTTCAGATCAGTCCTTCATTGTCATTATCTTGTGACACAGAAAACAACAGAGTTCACCCATTTTTACCTTTCAACTTCCATCGACAGATATTTGAAGCAATTCATATGTTGGATTCTGGAATTCGTGGTACTAAATGCTTAATTCAAGAACGATTTGTGTGGCCATCATTACAAAAAAGACATCACTGAATGGACTTGGGGCATGTATAAAATGCCAATGATCCAAAATCACCCATCATATCAATAGTCCTATTCAACCATTTCACATACCATCACAACGCTTTGAACATGTGCACCTAGACCTGGTTGGACCTCTCCCTCCATCAGACAGATATTCCTATCTACTCACTTGTGTAGACTGATTCACATGCTAGTCAGAGACTATACCTTTAAAAGACATCTTTGCCAAAACCATCGCCTGCACTTTCATCTCAGGCTGGATATCATGTTTTGGCATTCCATCTGTCATCACCACGGATCAAGGAAGACAATTCCAATCCCATTTGTTTGCCTCCTTAACATCTACACTGGGAATTCAAACAATATGCACAATGACATATCACCCATCGGCTAATGGCTTAGTTGAACAATTTCATCATTCTCTGAAGCAAGCCCTCAGATGTCATGACAGCCATTGGACAGAATCTCTTCCCGTCATCCTCTTTGGTCTTCAATCTGCTTTTAAAGAAGACATCAGCAGCACATGTTCTGAGAGGGTTTATGGCACTACAATCCGATTACCCACAGAATTCCTAAGTCCATCAATTGCTCTTCAGCTCGATCCTGCATCATTTCTGCACCGGCTTAGAAACATTATGCAGACATTATCACCAACCCCAACTTCTGCTCATACCAATACATCATACTTCATTCATCCAACATTTGATTCCTGTTCCCATGTGTTTGTGAAGAACAAAATAAAGAAGACATCCCTTTCTCCACCTTATGATAGCCCATTCAAGATTATTTCTCGCACTACAAAACATTTTACCATCCTCATGCATGGCAAACACTCAATAATCAGCATCAATCATCTAAAGCCGTCATTTTTCCCTTCGGATCACAACATTTCAAGATCCAGACCATTCGATCAGCCAGTATCTGCAACTGTATCACTCCAACTTCACCGACTATACTACTCGCTTCGGCAGAAGAGTCATATTTAACTGACGTTATCTGTGATAATCAGCACCTATAGTACTTGGGGGGGATTACTGTAGCGACTTCCCCATCATTGATGCCACCCTGGGACATTCTCCAGATGGCACCCCCATCTCCTGGAACAGGGCGCATGCTCCAAGTCAACTTAACCACTTACTTTCACTTTTTGGCTGGGCCATGGTCGAACAACATTGAACTTTCGTCTCTATCATGTATACTCAGCACTTGTTGTATCATTGATCTTATATGCATTTAATAACGTTGTAAATATATATTTAATAATAAAAATAGTTAGTAGGATAATGGTTTGTTCTAGTTAAATTCTTTAGTTCAGGTTCTAAATTCAGGGACCACAACAACTGGTATCAACTATACATTATACTTAATAAACCTCTATAAAAGAAGTAATGATGGTGAATTTGATGGCCATAATGTTGCAACATCCTTCCAGTCTGTTAATTTGGAAATGTTGAATCCAAGAACTGACAAATATTTAAATCCCAGTGTAGTAATGCACCATCTTGTTGTAAAACCTCAGCAAAAGTGCAACCAAAAGTCACCAACTACCTCAGACCCAAGAACTATCAAGACATTCAAATCGTATACATCATTCTCCAGCATATTTATAAGACTTTATTGTTATTTAAACAGAAAAATTGTAAACCTAGGATGGGAGAATTGTTGTAACCATAAGGCTACTAGAATATGCTTTTCAATTACTCCAGCTTTAATTATCCCCAACCAGTGTTTCCCTTTGTTCCTTTGAGTTTTTTTATGTGTGCTGTCTGGATCATGGTCTAATTGTATGTATTTTTTAACTTACTGGTAAATAAAATTCAACAATTACAGCACACAATATAGTAAATATTTATAAATTATTCCAAAGATTTCGAATGCTTTGTAAATTAACAAAATTTTGTTTTTAGATAATTAAAGATTAAAATATTTTAAACAAATTAAAATAAAAATGCATGATTTTATTTGTTTTTAGTTCCTCAAATGCTATTCTCATTTTATGAATTGATTCTTAACAAAAGAGAATGTTTCAAGTTAATTGCATATTTAATGTTTTATTATTTTATAAAATGTTTATTATTATAAAAGATTTTTCATTTAGATAGGTCTCATTTGTCAAAAAATCAATTTTCCTTTTTTTATTATTTCTCATATTTTATATATTGTCTGTATTAGTTTGTTTTAACAAAATTAATAAAATAATATATAGGAATCCATAGAAAAACATATTTTACAAGATTTACAACATAAAAAAAGATTAAAATTATTAAAATAATAATTCTTAATTCATAAATTATGTTGTTATTGGAAAGGTTAATTTCTTTTCATAGGGATATTTAAAAGCCCTAGGAATGGCTCGAACAGCTCAAGTAAAAAGAGATGCCAGAATGGGTGAAGCAGAAGCAAGAAGAGATGCTATGATTAAGGTATGATTAAGAACAATATTATTTAATATTAAATATGGAAGAATTAAATAATAGTTTATGTTTTAAACTTTTAATTTTTAAATTATTATTTGTCTATAAAATAAGATGTTTGGTTATTTTAAAAATCAAATATTTATCGAATTATTTATAATATGATAATGTTTGACTATATGAAAAAGAACAACATTAAAGTTAGCAGAAATACTAGTATTGTTATACATTAACAACACTAGTATTTCTACTTCTGCTATATACATAAGTTCCAGTATAAAGTATCAATATATTCAAAAGGATATTTCGAAAAAAAAAGGACCTAGTAAGTACATTCTAGGTCCTTTTTTTGTTTAGCTGTGCTGTAAAGTCTATCTCAGTCATGTTGAACAAGATAGATTTTTAGCTTACATATAAAATATAAAAATCCTCCATTTAAGCTATCACATCTCATGTATACAGATAATGTCAAACTCTCAAATTTTATTCATCTATTAAAAAGTACTAAACAGTACTAAATAGTATTAAACAATTAGATCTTCCAACCATCTATTAAAAACATATTTATGGAGTTTGAGCTGTAAATATACAAAAACAACAGATAATATGGAGAAGTTAAATGATTTCTGATTTAATCTCCAAAATTAGTTCTTAACTGAGTTTGTAGAAAAAATAAAGACCATAGATATAGTAATGTGGGACAAGATGAATTGTGGGGTAAGATGATTTTAGGCATTTTTTGTATATGTATATGTTAGGAGTCTTAATGTAGAGAAGACATCACATGCATTCCATAATTTGAAACATTATTGTTTATAGATTCTTCTCTTCATTTTCCTCCACAAAAGTTTAATGCGTTTAGACATACTGGTATATTATCTTATTGTATTTATAATACAAGAGATAACTGCTATAATATATGGTAAGTATAATAAAATCTATATTGAAATTATCAAAAAAATGATGTAGTAAAATACTTTTTACCAAATTCAACATTCCATATTTCACACTATTTTAAAGATATATATTTTTCTGGAGAATGCATTGTGGAATAAAATGGTTAAACAAGATGTTTCACTATTTACCTTACTAACCATCTTAATTTTCCATTCTTCATTCAGTATAATTTATGGTCTAGGTATAAATAATAAAAAATATGTATTTTTTATGGGGATTGGGAACACCCCTCTTTATTGCGGAGTCGAGGAATGTGATGACGATGTTGTAATGAAATAACAGGTTGTAATAGATATCATTATTATTCTTTTCGAGGTAATAAATTGTAGATGGTTTGTTCAGGTGTAAATGCAAAGTCTAAAACTTGACACCTGAACCATCTGGGAGCCATCCCTGGGAAAGGGTACCGGCGAGATCAAAGTTTTATAAGAGGCGAAATTTGCCAAAATTGAGGCTTTGCCTCGCTTTGCTTTGTTTAATTCTGCTACATGTTACTGTACTTTGTTTCCTACCTGTATGGTTCGACCGTCGCCCCGGGGATCGCCCAAACGAACCATCAGATATTGTGTGTTCCTCCACCAAGACTCCGCTCCACACTATTAAGATCAGAATTTAATAATCTAGCATCAATACTACAAATCAACATCAGTACCCAGGAAATTGAACGATCACCTTTGACATCAAATTGGACTAGAGACTTTCTTCAATTTGTGACTTTTCTGTCATTCGACATGTTGGAGGATTCAAGAACTTTAAGGTATCTCTCTCACTCCTTGTCAGGAATTAAAATTTGAAAAATGGAAATCTCTCTTTGATATTTAATAAAGAAGCTGTTGAATTTATATTCAATGTTGTTCTCTGTCTGAACTTCCTGAGTTGCCCCATTCACCATCCTTACCCGTGCATCGTTTGTGGATCACTAGTAGGCCGAACACCTGTCGTTTCGCCTTTTCCATTTCCATTTCCAGGTCCGGAAAACCCATAGTATAAAGAATTTATAAGCTGTATGTCATTTTAAATGATATAAGTTTTCAACAAGTAATTCCAATAAATCTTAAATTGAGAGCCTAATGGTATTTGAAATATTATTTCAAATAAAATATATTGTTTCTTAGAATGATACCGTACTTTTATATCCAAATTACTTTTTCAAATCAAAACTTCTCAGTCAAATTATCTTATTCTAGTACTGAGGTAAGACAGTTCAATTGATATAATGTTTTAAATGTATTTTAAAATCATTAAGTTTTATTGTTGAGTATCATTTTCAGTTCCATAATATTTAAATTGTGATGATATTTTCTAGTAAAATTTACAGATTTTTTTTTTTTTTGTACAGATATTTATGATTTTATAATCAAAATTCTGAAAACTGATCCCTCTTGTCTTACCTTCCTCTATATTTGCTTTTTAGAATTAAAGCATACTGAACGCAAGTAAATCAAACAAATATTACAGATGATACATTCAGATTAAATACTACTATATATGCTCATATATAAGACAAGAAATTTTTTTCCAATAAAAAAGAATTTTGAAGAAAAGGGTTGGCTTATAAACAGGAAATTCAAAATTTCAAAAAATAGTAAGACTTGTCAGATTAATAATTTAGCAAATTTTACTATCTTTGAAATTTTTCGGGTAATATGCCTTATTTGTAATAATAAAAACAGCACCAATGCAGGAACCATAGTAACTGCACTTTAGAATTCTAAATGGAATATGCATATTTCTAATGTTTGAATGTAGCTGAGGAGGATTTCTTAATAAATCAAAAGCACTTCTATTAATATTTGCAGTTAAGATCTTTTATTTGCATATATGATTCCTGTTCCTGCATTAGTGCTGTTTTTGCTATTAATCAAGTTTATATGGCAGTGTAAGAGAGAAAAAACTTATTTGTAATCTTGGGTAATCTACCATATTTATTTCTAACAAAAATTATTATCTGATTCTTTTAAACTTTTTGTTAAAAATATATGGATATGTATAATTATGCATAATTTAATATTTCTGTAGGTATTTAAATATTGAGGATACTGCACAAATATGTTCAAAAATAAAGTGACTGTGTTTCAATCCTCTTTGCACTTTAAGTACATCCTATAGTAATGGTAGGATCAGACATATTTATTCCTAAAAAATATTTAGGTATTTCTTATCAATTCTGTTATTAAAAATATATGGATATGGGTGAATGTTCATAATTAAATATATTCAAAAATATTAATTTAAACAATAACTAAATATCAGCCAAATAACACTAGCATTACAAATTAATTTAAAGATAACTGAAATTAATGATTAAATTAAATTTAGCCAATGTCTATCTATTGACTAATAGTTAAATTAGAAATTATAATATTTATCTCAAAATGAAATTTGTCTAACCCAGAATCCAACCAGGAACCTTTAGAATGATGCCCTAACATCCTACCATTTGATGCTTCACAAATAATATTGGAAATGTATAAAGCAATCATTTTTAGTAAGTAAACATGGCAACCATTATAAAGTATGATATCATCAATTAATATTAAATAGAAATAAAGAAATTTATGAACTGATATTTCTGATAAACAATTTGTAGATTTTCCTATAGTTCTAATCATTTAGAAAATATGGGATGATTATTTTACAGCTGATTTCAGTCATCAGATCTGTTCTTCAAATGACTGTGGTATGCTGGTCAGCAGTGCAGGCTCTAGGGCTTTTAGCAGCCCAAGCAAAAATTTTTATTGCACCTTGTCAAGTCCTCAGTTTTGATGGTGAACGGACTGGATGGCCATCCATCTACTCACCATTTAAATTATGTATAAAAAATAATTGTGTTTTACTACAATAATAATAATAATGATACAAAATGTGCCAGCATCCTTTGGCACCCCTTAAATATTGGTACCCTAAGTGGGCACTCCACTTGATCATATGTTGAGCCGGCCCTGCTGGTCAGCTTTTCATTCCCATCAATTGCAACAAAATTTCTATTGGATGTTTTGGTTCTGATTTTTTCATTTAAATTTTATTAAATATTTTTGTTGAGATTTAAAAATGCCAGAAACTTTTAATATTTCTTTGATACTTTTTGCCAAACAAACACTTCAATAAAATCATATTGTAAAAAAATGCTACTGAATGCAATGCTACACAATTCTGCTCTCATCACAGTCTAGTCTAATCTCATATCCTACTCTCTATCTACATCCTGCTCTCTATCTAGCTTTTTCTTTGCATTGTGTTGCAATGTTTCAGTATTTTAAATCTGGAATTTTGTCTAAATAGTCATATTTATTCTAATAATGAGCTAGTTGGAAAATTTTTTAAATTATAAAAAGAAATTATCTATAGATATTTATTTCAATGAATGTCATATCATTCTAATATTTGAAAATTAGGTGTTGGCTTACATATAGAGGGTTCAAATTTTTATATATTTTTAAATTTAAAGTCAGGGTTCTGCTTATATACAAGTATATGCAGTAGTTAATAGTATATTAAAGGCAGATATATTCAACCTGTCATCAATGATAGGGCAGTTAGCATGTACTGTATATGCAATTATTCAGGCCCAATTATAATTATAAACTAAATTAACAACTACATCCTAAATTAATATAAAAGAAAGTCTAAATTAACTTAGTGGACCTTAAAAGAATTTTCTTTTAAGGATCACTAAGCTAGTTTTGACTTATATTATATTAATATATTGCTATATTATAATTATAGCAATATATAATGTAATACTTCTTACTGTAAATATTGTATAAATGTAAACTATAAGTCAAATAAATAATTTAAATTGTTTATTCAAAAATGTTTATGGCTATCCAAATGGCCTGCCTCAGTTTAATATACTGAGGCAGACTATTTAGATAGTCATAAATATTTTGAATAAACAATTTAAATTACTTATTTGACTTATAGTTTACTTTTATTCAATATAGCAATTTTATTCTTGTTTTATTTTATATCAGAAATCTTAATAAAGTTCCTCCAACTAAAGTTTTTTAGATTAAGTTTACATTTCCTTAAATTAATTTTGAATGCATTATAGTTTATCAGATATATTACAATACTATTGCAAATTTTCATCCATCCTGTGCTCCACCAAAAATAAGAAAAAATACAACACTTACACAGATAAAATTTATTAAAAAAGAAATATTTTCAACCTACTAGGCAATTTTAGCCAAAAATGAAACAAAAATAAGCATTACAACAAAAAGAAGATTCTTATAAATAAAAATTTAAACTACAATGAAACAGTTGGGTAAACAGAAGTTATATAAATTAAAAAATATATAAATTTTCTTATTTATTTTTATACTTAAAAATAAACAAGAAATACTTACGGTAATTTTCTTGTTTATTTTTATGATAAAAATTACAATAAATTAAAATTTAAAATTTGCAAAAGAAGAAAACTACTATATGCTCATATCTCACCTTATGTCATTAATTCGTTCCAAGACTTGCAACATAAATCGAAAAACGATATAAGTCAAATAAACTCTTTAAAAAACAACTTAGACCCCTTATAAATAACCCATAATGCTAATAACATTTTTAAGCTTCTAAATAATTCTGACTTTTAATAACTAGCTCATATCTCAATTGGACAAATGGTCAAGGTACTCTTGTATGCAATGTAGAAAGTTGAACAAGAGTGTACTTCAGTGTAAAGAAGCAGCATCTAGCCATATAGCAAAAGTAACATCAATATACCAACATATTTGCATCGTGTTTTATGTCTGTGAGACCCACTCTTTAGTAGATTTTTATTTTCTCCTATTAACAAAAAACCTAACATAAAGTTAAAAATGACATAAATCAAAACAACTTAAGTTGAGGTATGACAGTATTTTAAAAAATTCTTCTATGCTATATTCTCTTTTCTACTTCATTTTTAGATGAGGATGACTTAATGATAAGCCAAAAATGTTTGTTTTAATAAATTTTATACATGTAATCATTGTATTTTTCTTGTTTTATAGCAAAATTACATGATAAATTTTCATGCAATTACCTGGTATTTATCATTAAAAATTAATGATTTTTTATAATTTAAAAAATTATAAATAATTATACATTTTTAAACTCTTTAGGAAGCTTTAGCTGAAGAAGAAAAGGTAGCTGCTCGTTATCAGAATGATACTGAAATTGCCAAAGCACAAAGGGATTTTGAATTAAAAAAGGCTGCATATGATATGGAAGTAAACACAAAGGTTTGAATTGATTTTGATTAAAATAAATGATCTAGGTTATATTTTTAAAATATAGAAATTCCAGACTTATGTTGTATTTATGTTCTAGGAGAATTTACTTAACTTGAATTTTATGCAAATTTATAAAAATTATTATAGTAACTGTATTGTTAGTTGTCCTGTATTAGGATGCAATAACGACAGAGACGAACAACGTGTGTCTAATCGTGGTTTTATTGCCCTCACCAAGTGACCTCTTGCTCTTGGTACAGAGATGTTCCCCAACATAAAGTGGCACCCTCTCTTGGATAATGGTTACAATTAACATTGTACAACACATATCCCCCCTTTAGTTGAATAATTACAATAAGCCTGACATTAATCTAGTATTCCTCAATAAGTTTTTTTGTTTGGGGAAACAGATCATCCACTTTGTGTTCTAGTTGTATTTGTACTGTACTGTTGACTTTCTTGATTTAATTGACTGTCTATATCATGTTGCACTTGTTCTGCATTATGCACAATTTTGAATGGATCATTATATTTGTCATCTTCATTGTCAGGAAGATCTAGATGATCCCTTGTGCTTATTAAGTGGAATCTATTCCAACGAATCATTCATTTATTTGTTTCTATTAGATACGAATGTGGTGAATTGTGTTTTGCCTTAACCCACCCATAACATTTTAAATCTGTTATCCATATACAGTCGCCAGTTTTAAGCTCTGATAAATCCTGTGCTCAATGTCTAGTATCGTAATTCTTTTTCTGTTTGTGTCGATTTTCTTCTTTCTTGTGTACGATTTTATCATCAGGTACTTTAGGTTCTAATCGTTTTGTAGAAGTTGGTACTAATGTTCTGATTTGTCGACCCATTAAAAGTTAAGCTGGCGAGAATCCGTTAGATAAAGGAGTTGCTCTATAGTTCTGTAGTGTTATATAACCTTGGTCACTCTTTTTCAGGCTTCTCTTTATTACTTTAACTATTGATTCTATAAATCCATTACTTTGTGGAAATTTTGGACTTGATGTCGTGTGTTTGAACTGCCATTCTTTACCAAATTTAGTAAATTCAGATGTTAAGAGAGGTTCGAAGTATGTTCCGTTATCACTATACACTTCTTCGGGAGTGCCTTGTCATGTGAAGAATGATTTTAGGTGTATGATGATTTCTGTCTCTCTAAGGTTGTTTAGTTGTGCCAGTTCGGGATATCTGGAATAATAATTCGTTACTAGTAGATACCATTTATGATTCAACATAAATAAGTCCATTTCCACGTTTTGCCATAGTTTTTTGGAAGTACTAATGGGATTAACGTTTCTCTGTTATTTTTAGTCTCAGTGATGCATTGGGGACAATTCTTGATCAATTCCTCGATTTCTGTAGAGATTTTGATCACCAGACTGATGCTCTATCACGAGCTCTGCATTTATTTATTCCCAAATGACCGTTATGAATTTTATGCAGGATATCATTCTGCAATGGTCTGGAAGGAATAAAAATTCTTGTTGCTTTCATCACCAAACTCTCTTGGACAGTTAATTCTGATCGGTATTTCCAATATTTTTTTAATTCTGGTCCTAGTTCATTTTCTTTCGGGCAACCATTTCTTCTGTAGTCTTTTAACTTTCTGCTAATTGGATTGTTCATTTGAGCTTTGTAAATCTCCCACAGTCTAGCATCAGTTGCTGGAAAATTACTTGTTATCATCTGGACATATAAAAGAACGTTTTTTTGTAAGTCATCATCATCCACTGAATTAACCATTGGCCTTTTTGATAAGATGTCAGCCACTCCTAATTCTTTTCCAGGTATATGTCAGATTTTATACCAATATCTTGTGAGACAAACACATGCATTGTAATTTAGGTGTCAGCTCATCTCAATCCTTTGAATTTAATATCGGCACTAATGTTTTATGATCCATTTGTAAAGTTATGCAGATTCTGGTAATGAAGTCTCTAAAATGTTCACATGCCCATACTAGTGCATAGCCCTCTTTTTTTGATTTGTTCCCAATTCTTTTGGTGTTGTGTGAGGGTTTTTGATGCGTACACAATTGGCCGATATTTGCTGTCTTCCTGTCTTTGTTTCAATACAGCTCCCACTCTGTAGGACGATGCAGTGGCTGTAATGATGGTTTCCTTTTACAGGTCAAACCATGCTAGTACAGGAGCTTTAATTAAATCTTCCTTGATCCGTGGGAAGACTTCTTCTTGATGATATCCCCAAATAAACTCTTTTTTCTCACTTAGCATTTTGTTTAATGCATGAGCTTTTGTAGCGAGGTTTGGCATAAATTTATCTAAATAGTTTAAGGATCCCAGTAGACTTTATAATTCTGAGACTGACTGTGGATGTTCCATATCCTGAATTGCTCTCACTTGCTCTTCATCTATGTGGATTCCATATTCATCGATGATGTGTCCTAAAAACTTTACTTTCATCATCCCAAACGTGCTTTTGTCAGGATTTAATGTGATGCCAGCTTCTGTCAATCTTTGTAGTTCATAGTGGAGTATTTCATCATGTTCCTTAAGGGTAGCACCACAAACCAATGTATTGTCTACATTTACTTGGATGCCGTCTAATTCTTCTAGGATCTGTTGCATTCTCTTTTGGAAGAATTGTGGCGCTGCATTGATTCCAAAAGGTAGTCTTTTGAATTTGAACCTTCCGAATGGTGTTATAAAGGTCGTAAGAAGTTATGATTCAGGATCCAACTCACATTGTCAGAAACCATGGTTTGCATTCATTTTTGAGAAATATTTTGTTTTTCCTAGTCTACCCAAAATGTTTCCCATGTTTGGCATCAGATGAACTTCCCTTTGAATGTACTTGTTCAGATGTACATAATCCATGCATATTCTGATTGTGCCATTAGTCCATTGGTGTTCAGTACTAGTCCTGAACACCAATCAGTTGGCTCCTCCACTGGTTCGATGACATCAAGTTGAATCATATTATTCAAATTAACTTTTATTTCATCCAACATTGGTATTGGAATGTCATTGTGTTGTTAAAGCATATGGGATTGCATAGGGATATAATTGTATATAGTATGGCACTTTAACACATCCCAATCCTTTGAATAACTCTGAATACATTTCCATTGGATTAAACGGCATCTTTGGTTGTCTGATGGCTTTTATAGAATCAATGTTTGTGCATTGTAAAATACCAATTCTCTCACACATGTCTCCGTTGAGTAGAGATTGTCATAGACCTTCTATCATGTGGATGTTGACTAATTTTGATTTTCCTCAATAAGAGATTATTTCCTGGAAGTATCCAAATGTTTTCATAAATATCTGATTCGCATTAAATATTCTCCTTTCGGACTTTAGTAGTAATTCTTCATTGAAGAATGTATGATAGGTTTCACTTGAGATCAGGGCCGGATTTACCAATAGGCTGACTAGGTCGCGTCCTTGGGCCTTGCAATTCTAGGAGCCCCAAAACTATCAATCAATTTTCAACTTTTATAAACTTTTAATAAGAAAAAAATGGGTTTTTATTAAAGTGCTAGATAGATAGTAAAATTTTAAAGGTTCCTTATAAGTTATAAGGAGCCTTTAAAATTAGACGTAGCTGATTTGAATTTTTAGGGGCCCCAAAGCCTTGCTATCCTAGGCCCCCTAAAATTGCAAATCCGGCCCTGCTTGAGATGCATGTCACATTGGCACCTGTGTCTGCCTTGAAAGTGATATGGCGGTTAGCAATTTTAACCATTACTTCCCAACTCTGTTGGTTTGGATTTATAGTTTTCTTTTCCTCTTCAGCTGTCCTAATAAATGCGTCTTTTAATTCACTAACACAATGAACATTGTTTTCCGATGAATTCTTACATACTTTAGTAAAGTGTCCTTTCTTTTTGCATTTATGACAGATTATTTTTGTGGTGGACACTGGCTATATGAATGAGGATCTCTGTCGCATCTACCATACTGTTGTTTTTTCTCTGTCCTCTCATTTTTACTCCCTTTACATTTTCTCTTGAAGAAGTCTTTCTTCTTTTGTGGTCTTGAAATAACATGATCCACTTTGGCTTTAATGGTAGCCCGATCTGTCAGCAATTGTGGGAGTTGCTGTTTAATTTGTTCACTTTGCCAGACTAATTGTGTCACAGTTTCCAGGGTTAAATCATTATGGAGTTGTAGTTTTTCGGTCATTTTGTGATCATGAATTCCAACGACAATTCTATCCCAAATCAAATCATTTCTCAAGCCACCTTAATCACAGTGCTCTGCGAGTGCATGCAGAGCGGTGATTAATTCATCTACCAATTCTCCTTCCTGTTGAGAATTTTGACTGAATTGTGAACGTTCATATATGGTGTTTCTTTTTGGTATAAAATGTCTGTTGAAAGCTGTTTCTATAGCCTCATATCATCTTCTTTGTTCCTCTTTAAGGTTTTCTGTTAGAAAAACATCTTCTGCTTGTGGTCCTATAAATAAATAAATGCACTTATTTGTTGTGTTACAGGTTTTAAATGGAGACCCAATGCTTCCCCATAATGTTAGAACTGATTGAGCCAACGTGGCCATTCACTTGCCCGTGAAAAGTTGAATTGTTCAGGCAGTTGCCACATGCTTTGTTTCATTTTCATTAAATTGAAATATTTCAAAGAAAGACGTTGTAAGATTGTTAAAAAAAATTTTTTTAAAGATTTTCTTTTGTAGATCTAATCCTTTGATTGATGAAACTACAATGTCCCTGAGTGAAGATTGTGGTGTCGACAATGTATGTCAATGGATGTAGGTCCTTTGTTCATGTGACCTTTCCCAAGTAGTTGTTACAGAGACAGTTCCCTTTCTTTCTTTTTCTTTTTCTGTTTTTTACATACCTTGACAGATGATTCTTTTCTTATTTCCTGGTCTTCTTAATCGATTCCACTCCTGACACCATGTATTGTTAGTTGTCCCGTATTAAGACGCAATAATGACAGAGACAAACAACGTGTGTCTAACCGTGGTTTTATTGCATTCACCAAGTGACCACTTGCTCTTGGTACAGAGATGTTCCGTGACATAAAGTGGCACTCTCTCTTGGGTAGTGGTTACAATTAACATTGTACAACACAGTAACATTAAAACAACAATATACTGTATATACTCGTGTATAAGCCGAGGTTTTTTCTCAAAAAAAATTTCTGAAGTGGGGGGCTTGGCTTATACACGGATCAAAAAAATCAACTTTTTTTTTGGCTAGAGAATTTGAAGTACTAAGGAAAACCATAACTTATTGTACGTATCTCCCAAAGACCAGGAAGGAAATTTTGCAATAATTCAGTTAATACGATACCAGGTAAAATTTTATCTTACCTCGATGTGATCGAGCACGTTGCACCGCCGACTCCAACCTGCATCTATATACTGTAATCAGATAGGTGACGCCGCACTGCCCAATACGACATGACGCAAAAACTCGACAATCAAAAATCTTACCTAGGATTAATATTTGAGTGAAAAAATATATTTATTTTTCATTATTATTAATTTTCCTTAATTATAAAGGATAATTATTAATTAAGAATGTTTTAATTCATTCGCTAATAATTGATAAATACTTATTATATTTAACTCATCGATGATTTAATTAGATTAAAAAGTAACTAAAATAATGTTTAAAATAACGAAAAAATAATAATTATTTAAAATCTGTACTGAAAAATAACTTTAGTCTATCAAAAAAGTTCATTGTAAGCAAAATCAAAACTTCAAAATCGCATGATTAATGTCTAGAAATCACATTGGACACATCATTGTAATGGTGTATCACATCATCGTTAGGGTGATCCACTCATTTTAAAATATGATCAAAGATTTGAATACGAACTCAACTCAACTATAGGGAAAACGAAACTTCGAACGGTCTCTTGGGAGCCATGTGACGTAGACTTATTTTAATGGAATTTTTGCTGTGATAATATGAACTTTTTTTAGAAAAGAAAACAGTAATAACAACAATAAAAAGAAAATATTTTAATGTAAATTATAAAAATTTATTACTATTCGTTAACTTGATATTTTCTGAAGCTACGTCATCCTAACGATAATGTCATTCTCCGACATCAATCTCACTTTGGAGTAAAATTTTACTTTACCTGTTGCTATCGAGCGCGTCACGCCTCCAAATCCAATCTGCATTTTATACAAGTGCATCAGATAGGCGATGCCACAATGCCTCAGGTAGCGCAACATCGCCTATCTGATGCACTTATACAAACTCAGGTTGGAGTCGGTGGTACGACGCACTCAATCGCTTCGGGTAAAGTAAAATTTTAATTTTTAAATTGATATATTGGTGTCTATATTATAATAATTTATTTTATATGTATATAATTAAAGTCAACACAACTTCTTTACTACGCTGCTCCATAATTTCGACACACTAGTATAATAGTAAAATTTCAGCTCACTTTGGCAGGATGTAAACGCAATCCGTACAAGTTCTTTAGTGAATCCGTTGGTTTTTAACTTGTACGGATTGCGTTTACATCCTGCCAAAGTGAGCTGAAATTTTACTATTATACTAGTGTATAATTAAAGTTTCAATAAAATATTTATTTTGGCAAATGGCATTAATATATCGGTAACTAAAAATCAAAGATCATGTAATTTATTGTTTTCAAATTTTTATAGAATTTTAAGTGCTAAAGCCTGGGGGTAGGCTTATACACGGGTTACGCATTTTTACCGATTTTCAAACTCCGAAGCCGGGGGGGTCGGCTTATACTCGAGTATATACGGTAGTCTATTGCTAGGAAGGTATTAAGTAATAATTATCATAATCTAATGTTTATGTACAATTTACATGTTTATATCATGTAATGGTAATAACATTATCATATGTTCTAATAACTGCCAGTATTAATATTATTGTTAATAACTTAAGATGTTAAAAAATTATTAGTTTCATAACTTACTAAGAATGATTATTTTCATATTTAAGATTAAAAATTTTATTTTAATATTTTTTGTTATAGTATTATCATAGTATTGTATTTATTTTTTATTTTTTGAAAAATTGTATAAACTAGGATTGTATAAGTTGAGGAATATACATGTATATTTGTTAAACATGTTGTATAAGCTCTACTTATAAGTAATGTTATGTGCATTTTCTTTAATTTTTATGACAGTCATATTAAATCAGTTTCTTTTCAAGATATTGCATTTTGAGCTTTATAATTTTCATACTGTTTCATATGCAAGAGATATAATAGGACTTGAATATTATTTCAACTTAAAATGAATATCATCTGCCTTAATCGATAAACTTGAATTTCATTAGAAATTATGGTAACTTGGCTGATTTTACCAGCAAGCCATCAATATTTCAAATATGCATAACTTTCACAGATTTACATATATTTTATAATATCTTTGAAATATAGATTTATATATTTTAAATATACATTTACATATGTCTACATTTCAAAGATATGTGGCTATATCTTTCAAATATAGGTTTTTTTTTGCATTTTTATGCCCCTCTCCAATCAGGGAAATTACTAAGGTTTCAAATATAGGTAAGAAAGCTTTAAATATAAATTTTGCAATATATTTGTTAAACATATTTGAAAAAATACATTTAAACTGCTTTGTTTTATTTTAAAAGTACATTAGAGTCTCCCTAATCCAATACATATGGTTCCAGGACTTATCGGATTATTGGATGTTCAATGAAAAAAAAAATGGAATTACACAAACGAATACGCTCAGTTTATTAAGACTTTCCTGTCACTGCTCTTACTGTTCAAATCTTTCACAAACCCCTCAGTTTTATCCCAATTTTTTTAATGTCTTAAATGGTAACTCATCCAATACCATAAAAACAAAGCCAAATCACTACACTTTTCTCCCAAGTCAAATTTCTTAATTATTTCTATCTTTTTGACCAATCAATGTCTTGTGTTTTTGCTTTTCACTTTTTCTGATTTGTGACATTATGTAAAGATTCCAATGATTCTAAACAAGCCAAACTTCTCCCAGCGGTTATTTATATTTAATCATTGGAATCACGTAAATCCCCTAGAACAGTGTTTCCCAAAGTGTGGTACGTGTACCCCCAGGGGTACGAGAAGAGTTTGGTGGGGGTACGCGCTGCACCGGAATTTGGTGGGGATATGCACTGCACCGTGATTAGCATCTTCTATTTCGTCTTCATATAACTGGCGAAAAAGCTTACGACTTGTAGAAGCAGCCATAGCAAACTCCAAAAACAAAACTGTAACTAGTCGTGTGGATGCCGACTAGGCGCCACTCGATTTTTTAAAATTAAAATATTTATCAAAACGTAAATTTTTATTGCACATACACAAAAACATGTTAATTTAGGAATACACAATAATTTTATTTTTCATTTATTATTATTTTGTGTGTGTGCCAAAAAAGAAAAAAATAAATATATTTTTTGTTATTAAAATACATCCATTTTGAGGAGGGGTACTCAGCGTTACAAACATTATAGAAGGGCACATATGTCAAAAGATTGGAAAACACTGCCTAGAGGAATGAAGATTAAGATTTATTATGTAAAGATAAATAACAAACACTGATACTATAAAAACACTTTCTCCATAACTGACACATACGAAAAAACTGCTTTGTTACTACTTTAAACTTAATTTCTACAAGAGGCACTACACAGCAGGTGCAAAACAAGTAACCTTTAAAACGTTAGCATTAAAGGTTACTTGTGTTGCATCTGCTGTGTAGTGCTTCTTGTAGAAATTAAGTTAAACACTTTCTCGTTATTGGAGGAAAAAGCCTCTGCTAAAACCTCCATATTATGCATTGAAGAAGAAGTAAAAACACTATTTTACAGTAATCAGTGTACCGAACTTAGAAATTAGTCCAATTATAAACCTGAGCAACAAACAAATAGTGACTGACAATTTGTTTTTCTCTTTCTCACACGTCAACAAGTTGTGACATGAAAATTTCAAGTGGGCAGCACCACAGTTTGCAGAGTGTTGGACTACTGGAAGTGTTGGACTACAGAGACTCAAGTGTAAAACAATTTCTATTTTCTAAGACTTATGCAAATATTGGGTTACTAGATGTCCTAATTTTAGAAATCTCTTCAGATATCCTCAGAAATTTTATACTTTTGTCCTCATTTTTACTGTAATTAATTTTACAATTTGATATAACAGATTATTGTCTAAATAATTATTAAATTATTAAAATTAATTACTAATCATATTATTATACAGCAATACCTCGCATAGTCCAGTTAATTGGTTCCTCTTTCTTACTGGACTAATTGAAACTGGACTGTTTGAGGTATGTAATCTATGGGAAAAATTATAATTGGTTCCAAGAAATTTTCGGTTTGCTCATATAATATATATTTTAAATATAAATTCTTACATTAATAATTATTTCTTTACGCATTAAACATTAAAATCTTTTATAAAGATTTATAATAGACAGAAGGGGACAGAAAGTGGATCCGAAGATCGGGAAGATTTATAATAGACAGAAGGGGCAGAAAGTGGGTCCGAGCCCATAAAGACAAATAAATAAAGAGAGCTCGCCCTGCAGGTGAATGCATTCACTTAGAGTCAGGAAAGCTACAAAAGGAATGTTTTTTACACTTGAAATAATAAAATAAAATGCTATGAGATAAAAATAATGGAGGTGATGCTGTAATACTAATGTCAAAAGTTTTGGAATTTTCAAAAGTGGTCAGTTTGTTGATTAATCAAGAATTCTCAGACATTGGGATTAGAATAATCAGATTTTCATTCCTGTTATGAAGATAAATGGTCCAGACTTTGCTAAAGTTACATTGCCATTCAGTAGAACACAACAAATCAATGACTTTAATATCATCCCATTTTAACTATCAAGTTTTTAGAATAGGCTGCTTGTGCTAAAGCTATGTTTCTTTATTAAATTTTATATCATATCAGTGCTTTCATATACATTCTTCTAAGCATCTGGTTATTACTACATACTAGCTTACTGCACCAGATACCAAATCAACTAGTGGTATTTTGTATACCTTACACCTTTCAGCCTTAGGCTTAGGCTCATCATCATTATGAATCTATCAGAAAGCTATAACATTTCTTTTTTCAAAAATACAATAAGCATAATTCTTACTGATTTCATTAATAATTTCACAACACGTGAAGTGCCTTAGGATGAATAGGAATTGCTTTGCTGAAGCATTCTTAGTTTTGCTGAGGTTATTGCACAGAGAACATTTTTTAAAATGCATAGTGTGAAATGGATCTACAGACTAGGCTGAATTTAATGTGTTGTGAAATTGTTACACAAACGATGAACTATCTATTTACACTTTTATTTTTTATTCATGATTAATATTAATTAAAATATACACAAGATTATAGAACAATATATTTACAAAGTTGAACGGTCAGTTGAATAGGTCGATCAATGAGATCAGTGAGGTCGCATGTGTGCAGTCCAAAACTAACCGGAAAGTGAGATTGACAGAGAGAGAGGTCAAAGTTCTCCATTTGGGGTCAAGAGTGCAGAACTGTTCTTACTCTGAGTGTTGCCACTACAAATGCCATTGTATCCCAGGCCAAGAAAACTCCTTGAGAATTCTAAGTTCTCTTACCATGTCTACCTCTCCAAACAAAACTGTCCATCTCTTCATTTATTTGATGAGCCTGTAAGCTTTGTTTGGAGGAGGCAAATGTGATAAGAAAATTTAGAATTCTCAAGAAAACCTTTTTGGCCCATGAATACTAGGTGCATCTATTGTTTATTAATTTTATTACTTATATTTATAGTAGAATAAACATGTATAGATATAGATAGAAAAATAACTTTTATTTCTAATTTTTTAAATTATGCAGAAAGCAGAATCAGATTTGGCATACAATTTACAAGCAGCAAAAACACGCCAGCGGATCAAAGAAGAACAGATGCAGGTGAAGATAGTTGAAAGAACTCAGGAAATACAGGTTCAAGAACAGGAAATTTTGCGAAAAGAAAAAGAATTGGAAGCTACTGTCCGACGTCCAGCAGAAGCTGAAAAATATCGATTAGAAAAATTAGCAGAAGCTAACAGGTTTGTATTTTAAAGAACTTGAAAAGATTATTTGACTGATAATTTAAAAATGCTGTTGTAGGTTCATAAAATTTGTAATTTTATTAAAACCAAATATAATTATTCATATTATAGATAAATTAATTTATAAATTTTTTTAACATAAATAAAGTAAATTTAAATATAGTAGTATTGAAATGGAATATCTTAAGTCAGAGTTTTCCAAACTGTGGAGTGTGCTCTCCCTAATAGGGTGCTAGTCTATTTCAAGGAGGTATGCAAGAATTAACAAAAATATCATTTTTGAAACAAACAAACAAAATAAATTCAAATTATTGCAGAAAAAATGAATCAGCAAAAGAATTATAAATACAGTACATATATCCTTATACCCAGAAACTTTCTGCTGTAATTGTTTTAGACAAAATATCAATCTCGTTTATTGATTTAAAAAGAATTTAGAGTAGCAATATCTTCAATCTAACCCCAATTTGAGAGAATTTGTGCTAGAAAACAAGCCAACTCATCACATTAAATATTATGTTGTATTAAACATGTATTCTTTTTTCATTTTTTTTTTGTAAGATTGGTTTAATTGTATTAAAAATTATTACACCATAATAAATATATATATTTTTATGTATAAAAACTTCATTTATACAAAATATAATATATTGTTTTGCAGTATTAAATTGTAAATAGAAAATATTTATAAAATTAGACTGTTATGAAAATGAGAGGCATACCAATTTTTTATGAAAAAAGAGGGGCTCAGAAACAGAAATTTTGGGAAACCACTGTCTTAAACAATTGACAAATGTAATAAATATAATATTTGTTCCATATATACAAATTGCTGTTAACCACAAGTATATTGTAAAATGTATTTTTAAAGAACTTTTAGAAAATAGTGGTTTTATCAATAATGACTCTCAAAAACTGAGAGTTATTATTCAACTTGAATAATGACCAGCAGCAGCTTGAGAGTTGAAATTGTGGGGATGCTGCAACATTCGAAATATACATTACATATTGTAAATATAGTGCATACATGTTTGGATAAAATATCAAAATTATGATAAAAATTAAAAAAATGAATAATGAAAAAATTTTGTTTATATCAATAAAATTATTAAGTTTTGTATAATTCAAAATTACCAGTAAGCTTAAAAATAAAATATATTCTTTTTGTTTTGTTATAATGAAAAAATATTGTTTATTATTGATAATTGTCAATAACCTTAATAATATTCTAAAATAACAACTATAACAAATGTTATATCTTTAATTCTAATGTCCAAATACTTAAAGAGATGGAGTAAACATGATAATACTATGAACATGCTACTATTAGCACAAACAACAATGGAACTGCATGATGAACAGTGCCTCATTACGCAAATAGCTTGCATTTCACTATGACATATCACTATGAAGCATATGCTATAGATTTGCTTGCATGAGTAGCAATATGGCACTGTAATAAACACAGTGCTGCTAGCATTCTTTGCCTCTCCTAAGTGCTATAAGATGGATTTTTATTATTTTTTATACTAAATAATTGAATTGTATAGGATTGTTGATGATCAAATATTACAAGTAAATATAAATAAAATAATAAATATATTTAAATATCAAGAAAAATTGGGGGTGCTGCAGTTGTGCAGTGTCTATGCACAAACTGCTTCTGATAATGATTATAGTATCAGCATGAATAATAAATAATAAATCTATACACTATTTAGAAGATACATGTACCAAAAACTTTTGTTCAGGATTAATATATTATACATTTGTGTTATTTCCAAAAGAGGATTATACAAATAATCGAGGAAGTTGATTGTATCCAGATCAACATCAATGATAATGAAACACAATAACTGAACATGTGCTTGCAGAAAGTTCTAGAATGCTTCATTGAAGCCAAAATTATGTTGAACACAGATATGTACATATTCAGAATTCTTAGAGAATAAAACTAATTTTTTGGGCATCTCATTAATGAAAAAGCATTCATATTGATGAAGATTGTGTAACAGCTATAAGAACAATGGGCAAGCCTGAGAATATATTGGAATTGAGAATCTACTTGGTTCCATGAACTATTTAAGTCATTTGATCTTAAATCTGGCTACAAAACTCATGCTCTAAATGAGCTGCTTAGTAGAAGAAATGAATATTGATGGGGATTGCATCAAGGTATAACATTCAATGCTATCAAAGAATTCATTAAGACACTGGTTTTAACATGGTTTGATCCAGCAAGAGAAACAACTGCAAAGTTCCCAAGTTTAACAATAGGAACCTAATGGGCAGAAAACTTTGCCTTCAGGATTCATTCCCTAAATGCTAGCTAGGCTTCTATTTTGAGAACTAAACAAGAAAAACTAATATTCACAATTCTGAATGTAAATGAAACATTACTACTAAACAGCAAACAAAAGTTGGGCAAATTCTACAAAGAAATACAAACTAGAAATTAAATATATAGGGTAACCTCTTTATTATGCTGCTCCATAATTTCCACACACTACTAAAATAATAATATAATTTCAGCTCACTTGGGCAGGGAAAGAACAATCCGTAATCGTCAAAAAACAAACGGATTCACTATAGTGCACTTTCGGCTCAACCGAGCCCTCCTCAGTAGTTCGACTTAAACACTCCACTGACCGTTAGAGATTTAAATTGCCTCCCTAAAAACAATAAAGCCGCACCTCCCCTAGCGGGCAAAGTCAACAGTTTTTCTTTTTCTCAACCCATTATGTAACAATTTAACAGGTCTTGCTCGACGTCAATCAATCATTACCGTAACTAGTCACAACAAAAACAGATCACCAAATCTATTTAAAAAACTGTCACAGTTTCTCGCATCAAACTCAAAAAACACACATTATCTGCGCACCAAGTCATAGCAAAAAGTCCACCAATTTGTCGTACATTCATTACAAATAGCCGTAGCAAAAGACACAATAATACAAAAAAGTTTTTTAACTCGGTTTTACCACAAATTTTAACGCCGAGCACAATTTCCGATGTAGAAATTAGACACTGTTTCCAATTTAAAGCAATACTCCCATGCCAGGCTTAACTTAAATGGCTCATTGTATTTAATAACTTTCTCTCCTTGGCTTTCTTAGTGTGTATCGCAATCGCTTCCGCTACCCTCAGCTTTTTTGGGTCTCCTACAATCCTAACCACTTTTGCTTCATCCCACCTGTGCGTAGCATCATACGCTATCAGCCTCTGCGCTAGGGCCGTATTACCATTTCCTCTCTCTCTGTCTGCGCTATGTTCATGAATCCTCTTACTAATCTCGACAGCGATCTTGACTCCATTCCTTCGTTTTTCCCATCTTTACGTTGTTACCTGTGTTATGACACTATTTTCTCTCAGTTTAGGCTAGGGAGTAAATCGCATTATAGTAAATTGCGTTATAAGGGTTCAGCACACACCCGTGAACATAAAGCTTTCTGCTCAAAAGTATATACGAGAAATAGAGATAATATTAAGAATAAATACTAATAGATAATTCAAATAAGTAATACAGTAAAAGGCAGTGGGTTGACTCAGCTCCTTATCGAACGGAACTATTGTTACTGATAAACATCTACTACGAGTTACTACGAATTACTACAGCCGTACTCGACGAATGAGTAGCGGAACAGAATTTGTTTGTGAGTGCATCAAAAACAGCAAAAGTGCTACAAGGTCAACGACGTCAACATTCAGCATCAGCAGACTTCGATGCTCAATGCAAATTCCAATAACTTCGGCAGCAGAATGAAGGGAGACTACAAGTGAACTTTAAAAAGAAATTACAGCGAACTGTGTGAAAAAAAAGGGAATAAGAAAAAAAAGAAGAATTGAACTGCAAAATAAACATTTTGAAACGATGTTCATCAACGAAAACATTTTGATGTTATTCGCGAGAAAAGATGTTTATCTAGGATAAACATTTTTCTTTCCGAAGGGGGAAGTGATGTGAGGTCCCGAGACCTCCCATTTTTGTTATTTTTTAAAAAATCAATTATTGTTATAAAAATTATGTTAATCTTAATATTAATTCCATTTGTGTAATTTAATATTTTAATCAAATTATTTTGTAAAATAATACTTTATTTTATTCTATATAATATTGTAACTTTGCACAAATCTTATCAGTTGAAAGCAAAGGAAACGCTGACTTAGCTTCCTTTTGATTCATACAGTCGGGTTGAAACCGCCCTGATAAGGAAATAAAATAATAAAGATGGCGGATCATTAACAAGGAACCACAGCGAAGATTTCGACATCAACATGATGTCAGAGTTGACTCAGAAGCCCTCCTTGGCCAACACATAAAAGGCGGGAGGAGAGGTTTTCCATTGAAATTATTTAAAACAAAAATTGAAAGAATAAGTTTATTTTTAAAATTCTTAGGGTATCAATACAATTGTCCACAGCAATTTTTAAGTTTTATTTTTTCCCTATAACAATTTATGCAATAAATTTTATAAAATTTATCGCTACAGTATAACTTATTAGAGATTTCAATAAACACGGTTTGAAAACGGTACATTAACCTCAAACACTAATATTGCCAAAATAATAAAAAAATAAGAAGGGTATCAATACTTTTGTCCACCACTGTATTTGAAATAACATTTGAGATCTTATTAAGAATTGAATACTGTATAAGATGCTAATTCTTTTTAATTTACAATCTAAAATAAAACTAATTTTTATCATATATATTAAAATATATGTATGCAGATATCTTTATTAATTTAAATATAGAAATCTTAGAGACACTAGATTTATTCTTACCTAAGGGCCAATTGCATGGTTTTTGGTCTAATCTGCAGAATAGCTATTGGTAGAATAACTTTAACCCATTCAAAAATGTAAAGTTTAAGTTGCATGAGGCATAAGTTAGCTATCAGCCAGATAGTATGGAGATAGTTACTGCATATGCTCTTTACCATAGCAAATCATTTGAACATGAAGGAACCAATTAAATTAATTACTATTTTCAATATTTGCAGCTCAGCTTTTAATTCATTATTTTTTAAAATATTCACCAAATATTGTATATGAATCAAAGCCAGATTAACATAGTAGCAAAAGTAGCATATGTTATGGGCCCCACATCAATAAATATGTACACAATTTTTTGGTCGTCATCTAATATGAGCATTAAACCAATGATCTTGTGATTTATGCCATATTTAGTGCCTTTTCATTTGTTATCACGAAATTGTGAGAAAAAGAGCATAAGAGAGTGACTTAGTGTGACTCTGAACATAAACTTCTGCGTGAAATGGATACATTCAATATCATCAATAAATTTGCTCATGCAAAATGTAGAAAAATTATTATTTAAATAATAATGCTGACTGTGTTGTTACTTTTGATAAGGATAATTACTATGCAAATTAAAAATGTATATCTTCAAATATATTTGTATTAAATTCTTTTTCTAGCACTTAGGTAGGATATAAACATCTTTATTACAGTTATTGTACAGTCACAGAAACGTTTTCGGTCTATCCAACCCTCATCAGCTGTATCTATACTATATACATATATTATGTAGACCTTTATGAAGGTCTACATAATATATGTATATAGTATAGATGTTTATATCCTACCTAAGTGCTAGAAAAAAGAATTTAACATTTAAAAATAGCATAATTTTTGAACATTAGTATATTTGTGTTGTTTTATTATTATTTTTTAATATAGGGCCCCTTTCTTAACATATGCTACAGGCCCCACACTACCTTAATCCAGCCCTTATATGGATGATTATCATATACTAGTATAATAGCAAATACAGTGGTACTTTGGTTAACAACAGCCTCAGATAATGACGTACTTGGTTAATGATGAGTGGTTGTAAGTAAAAAATGTCTTGGTTAACGACTTCTGATTATGTGAACTTTGACAAAATAGAGCTCTGTAAAACACCTCGTCATCGCATCACATGATTTGTTAGCTCAGTTGTTAATCATTATTTTTTTTTTTTATCACAATCAATTCAAATCCGACAATATCATTATTAAAATTAATAAAATTATAACCATATAAAAATATATTTAACTAAATGATAATTAACATATAGTAATGAAAGCAAATTACCAGGTATTTAATTAATTAAAAATAGACGTGCAACAGTTCATTAGTTTTTAGTTTCTTAAAGATGATTTCTAGACGATTATTATTTTAAATTCTGCAAACAAAGTTTGATTCTATTGTTTGTTTGTTATATATTACATGATACCTGCAAGTGGTGTGATGTCGCAGTTTTGGATTTCATTAGAAGTAAAAAAAAGTCTGTCCAATATCCTACAGTTCATATAGACAATAAATCAGCAAGTGTGTGTCACTGTTCACCATCAAAAGGCAAAATCAAATTTGGTCTGTATAATAATCATTGAATCTATAAGCTGCTAATCAGTGTTTACGGGTTCGTTTGTCAAAAAACTCCGAAGTAAGCCCAATTGTTCTTCTGGTGAAGATTGATAATTAAAAACTGTTTTCATGAACAATTCATTTTATTAATGTTAATTTTTTTTGTAGCAAATATAATAAATAAATTATACTTTCCATATTTTTAGAACATTTTAAATGAGTTTTATCTGCATTTTTAATATTTACTATGGTTGTGGAAAGGAGCTGGAATAAATTAATCAATTTTCAATTAAATCCTATGGGGAATCACGCCTTGGATAACAATGGTTTTGGTTAACGACGGTAATCCTGGAACAGATTACACACAGACACAGATATAGTATATATATACAGTGTAACCTTGTTATCTCAAACGTCTCTATCTTGAAACCTTTGATATGTGGAAAAAAAATTTTTTCCATGCACTTTCAGCATTAAATCAATGTAATTTCAATAGTTATCTCGAAGTATTTTCTTCCAAACCCTCGCTATCTCGAATTAGTTTATAATTTTTGTGCTAAAGAAATTAAAAATACTACGAATTTTCGCTTTTGGAGTCTAAACAAAGGATTTAAATTTAACAAAAGAATGTAAATGTGCTACCGATAATCAGAACAGGAACTTTTTTGTGCATGCTCGGAATAATGAACATGTTGTACAGTAGTTTTGTTTCTAAGTTTCACTTTTAATTGTTGATAGATTTTTGTCAATATGATTGTGTTTATTCAGTGATATTTTCAATTTTTGGTTTATAAGATGCAGAACTATTTATACGGTAATTTTCATAGAAAAAATAGGGCTTATACAGTAGGGTGTCCCTTATATGACCAAAAAAATTTTTTTTCGAATTTCAAAACATATACCCACTTATTTTTTTGGTACTACTAAAACATACTTAAATGTAAAATATCATGTTTTTATGATGATGGGAACCGGTGCCGACTCAACTTCAAAGTTTTGCTTAGATATTTAGATGATTTTATTTTTTAAATTATTGAGTTGTTTTCAATAAGTGAATGAAAT
This sequence comes from Olivierus martensii, assembly GCA_000484575.1. NCBI lineage: Eukaryota > Metazoa > Arthropoda > Arachnida > Scorpiones > Buthidae > Olivierus > Olivierus martensii. The sequence goes on from AYEL01066328.1 coordinate 144,425, forward strand.
AGGTAAATAAACGTAAAACAATATTGAATTAATACTTGTCTTTATTTAAATTAATGAAAAACACAAATCTATTAAGGATATTTTCTTTTTAAAGTGGTTTTTATGCAATTAGGATAGAGCTTTCTATGCTCTTGCACACAACGTAGCAGAAATTGTTTCTGCTCTTCCTTGGCGGTGATCAATCCATGAAAATCTTGCATCAACTTAACTGCCCTTTCTGCTGTGTCATTTACAACCTTCAAAAATGACACTTTTCTCTGGGCTTCCAAATAGGCTGTATTTTCCTTCCACAAAGAAACGCTTTCATGCAAAAAACTGTCATCCATCCTCAAGCAGGAAAATAAGTCCGTACTCCTTTTCGATACAAAATCCTCTAAAGATTTCCCTAAAACAAAAATTAATAGGTAGATACAATTATTGTTTAAAGCCATAGCATACAACAGAGAGAAGATTAAAAAATAAAGAGAAGATTAAAAAATATTATTACAATAAAACCTTACCATACAAAGAATTTAATATTTCTTCCTTAGATGGAATGTATCTCTTTCCTATAATATCTTTATCACATTCTAAATTGGAAACCATTCTCATTTTCGTTTGGTCATCCACTTCGTCATCGAAGAGCCCTAATACAGCAATTTCATTAGACAGATAACATAAGTGTAGGCAAAACTTGTCCAACGCTGCTTTTGAAATATTTTTACCAATTTTTTCATACTTTATTAACACATTCAAAAAACACAAATCTTGATATGGTGCTTTGAATGCCAAACTGCAGCCAAGCCAGGGCTTAACATAGGATACTGTAATGAACAAAGATACATCTTGCAATGCTCTTTTGTCCTTTGCACTAATTTTAAACTGTGGTTGTAACAAACATATTTTTAAAGAATAAATAGCTCTTGACATCCATCTCGCTTGATGCATTGCACCAGGAGGCCTAATTTTCAATTTATTTTCATAATCTCCACCCAAAAATATAACAGACAACTCAACAAGTTCACGATAGTCATCTCTCACAATAGATTTGTTTGGTTCGGACCTATAAAACATTATAAATCCAACAATTTCCTCGTCATTTACATGTTTCCTTAGGAAATCAGGGCAGATATGGATAATATTTGGATCAATATTTTTCCAATTGCCTCTTGTTCTGCGCGACTTGTATGAACGTGTTTCGACGCAAGTCGGCACAGGTTCCCATTTATAGAATGAGCTAAAATTTATTTTGAGTGCATAATATACCAGAATAAGCATAATTAGAGGGTATGCACTATTTTTTTTTGTTTCGAAAAATAAGGGACACCTTATTATACAGTATTAAAAACTATAGTATGTATTACTGGCATAAAAATTTTTATTTAAAATTGAACCTTGATATCTTGAAAACTCTTTATATCAAATTGTTACCGTGAGATTCGAGATATTGAGGTTCTATTATATATGTAATATATTAGTAACAATTCACTTTATAAATTTAAAATAAAATAATGGACTTTTGATTTATAAAGTAATATTTCACTTATCTTTGGCAGTAACCATAAAACTGTTGATTTTCTTTTAACTAAATCTCACATGAAGATTCTCATCATGAACAGTGGTCAGCAACCTTTTTTTACCACGGGTGTCAGATATTAGTATACTGAGGTTCATATTTTGGGTTAGGGTCAATGTAGTTGCGCAATAGACCAAAATATGTTCGATCAATCTACATTTAAATTATAGGTTTGGTTGTATTGTCATTATGCCCGTGTAATTTAACATTGATGTGTTAAGAATTTTTCTTCAGGATTCAATTTTAAAGTAATGAGTGCAAATCTTATTTAGAATCAAATTCTTTGGCGGGTCACTTCAAATGTTCCCGTGGGTCACTTGGTGACCCACAGGTCATAGGTTGCTGACTCCTGATCATGAAGGTTAAATGATCTATCTTTTTCAGAAATATTCATTCTGAATTAAGATAAATATAATCCAAATAATTTAAATCAAGATTATTTTCAATTTCTGCTGCATTCTGCCATAGTATTTGGCTAGATAATCTATAGAATAAATTTGAACTTGCCCAAAATCAGCTGTTTAAATTAGTTGGCAGTTTATCCTAAAGATTTGATCTCATGCAATGCAGTAAGTTAAAACTTGCAGAATAAGATTCGTGCAACTGATCCTAAGGGCATTAAAAACCCTAGCACAAAGTCTGAACATATAATATAACTCTTTAAATATAATACACCTACAATATTTAAATATGGATATCTACATATATCCATGTATTTTTAATAATATTAGAGGTAAAAATTCCGTTATAACAAAATCTGTGGGACCATTTCCTCATTTCATTATAACTGATATTTCATTAAAATGGAGATTCATATTTTTTATCATTTTACTAAATTTATCATTATGAATACTAAACTGTACCTATATGAATATTGTACATTACAGCTTCGTTATAAATTTGTTATATCGAAAATTTGTTATAATGTAATTGTTATAATGGAATTTTACCATATACTATTGAGAAAAATACAGACATTTGTCAAGAATAAATATAGATCAGAAAGCTAATATAAAGGTGTAATGATAACACACAGACTAAAATAATTAATCTCACAAGATCATAATATGCTCTGATCATAAGCAGAGCTGACTTATAATTTTTACTATGGGAACAGGAACTATCAATATTCAAATATTTATATAGCTTTTCATGAAAAATTATACAGAAATAAAAGCTCATTCTATCATCATAGGAATTTCAATGAAAATATTTTTATGTAAACTACATTTATATTGTATAAATCTTTTTATTTTTTAATACTCAAATATTTATATAATTTGTGTACTGTTAAATATAAAATAACATGTGCAAAAAATACTTTTCCTTCTGTTCAAATTTGCATGAGGCAGTTGCCTCCATGGAGTTGGCATCTATGTTATGATCTTATAAATAAAAAATAGCACTCTTTGCAGTTGAGATTAATTTTATTATGAATTAGAATTAGTTTGTGGCTACCCTCTGGCAACACTGCCGAGATTCTAACAACACTTTCACTTCTCTCTTGCTTGTTGATGACGAAACAGCAAGCACATCGTCTGTCTGGACTTGTCTACAAAAACAATGTACAGCGTACTTATACTAAAAATAAGTATAATATGCTCACAGTTGCACTTAAGCTTATTTCTAAATATATTTTCATTATAATAATACTCAAAAGCCCTTTGGCAGTCAAAAGATTTTAATCAGAAACGTTTTCAATTCACCTAGTGTCTTCCTCATCTGCTACTACCAAAGCAGGTGAGGAAGATGCCAAGTGCATTGAAAACGTTTCTGATTAAAATCTTCTGACTGCCAAAGGGCTTTTGAGTATTATTTTTTGATTTCTGTTTAGTGCAGTTTTGTTAAACTTTTATTATTTTCTTTATCTTTTCAATAAATGTATAAACCAATGCAAGTGGATTATTTTCTCATGTAGTACCCAACACCACAAGCTAATTTTTTAGAAAAGCGTTAGCTACTTCATAATAAAATTAATCTCAACTGCGAAGAGTGTTATTTTTTAGATATAGTTTTACAAGCAAAACAGTAAATAGAACAATATATTATGATCTTATAAAAAATTTTCTAATTTAGCAATAACAACAAAATTGAAACATTTTTATCAGAAAAAAAAGGCTAAAAGGGCTTCATTTTTTTGTTGTTGTTGTGTTTCACTACAGCAAAAATTATGAATATTTTCTAATTTTTAATTGATCCATGTATAAGCTGATCCCTTTTATTAAAATTTTTCCATGTACAAAATTTCTTGGCTTATATATGAGCATATACTGCTCTGTCTCCATCATATCGGAGCTTTGATCTGCTTTATCTCCATCTATCTGTGAATCAGATTATTGCATATGCCAGGGATGGCCAAACTTCATATCATTATGAGCCACATAGGAGAATCTTAATTACTCAAGAGCCGCATTTTCTTTCTGGATCAATGAGAACAGCATCAGTTTTTTGGGTAATCTAATGATGATTTCAAAAATTGTTTATTTCAGATGCATTTATTTTATATAGATGCATACTACTTTTACAATAGATTAAAAAAAATAACATATCTGTAATTTGTTTAACTTAAGTATTTGCTTCATAATTACTATTGACTTGGTATGGAATCACATTAAAAGTACCAGAGAGCTGCAGTTTGGCCACCCCTGGCATATACAATAAGACCCCATTTAACACAGGGGATGCATTCCAAAAAAAGCCAAGCACTAAACGAAACAGCATTAAACAAGGTCATCTTAGCATGTGAATAATGAGATAAGTGAAACAGGACAGTGAATAAAAAATATACATACCTTTTTTTTTTATTTTGTAACATGTATTATTACTTTTGTATTAATTATAGACATTTTATTATTGCTAATATTGATTTGTATTCATAAATCATTCATGAAAATCAAAAATATTTGAATAAATAATTTGTTTGGATGAGGAAGGTTCTTCCTCATTTGATGCTTTTTGTTTTTTACTAAGAAGTCATCTAATGTCGTTTGCCGTTTCCTCTTTCATTTGGCAAGCAATTGTCATTAGTGAGACATTGCATCCATGACATTTTGTCTTACCTTTGAATGTCTATCAAAATTTGTATCATTTTGTATAAACTTATACCCTCCAAGTGTCACGCAATTTGCGGGACAGTCCCGCATTTCCTGAAGCAATCCTGCTGTCCTGCCTGAAATAGCCAAATGTCATGCTTTTAGGCCTTTTTGTTTTGTTATTATCAATAAATCTGATAAAATATTTATTAAACATTATACTTATACTGTTTAACATTGATGTCGGTAGTCACCACACTCACCAGTCAACTGCTAAACAGCATGAAAATGAAAAACCAATGAACTTTGATACACTAGTATAATAGTAAAATTTCAGCTCACTTTGGCAGGATGTAAACACAATCCGTACAAGTTAAAAAAACCAACAGAAAATCCGTTGGTTTTTAACTTGTACGGATTGCGTTTACATCCTGCCAAAGTGAGCTGAAATTTTACTATTATTCTAGTGTGTCGAAATTATAGCAGCGTAGTAAGAGTTGTGTTGAACTTTGATAGCTCCTTGGATAGCTCTAGTGATGTGTGTGTCTTCTGGCAAGGAACAAAATGGCTACAGAGAAAGAAAAATCTAAAGCACGTGCTCATAGGAAAACTGAATTTGATCTGAAGTGGATCAAAGAGTTCTGATGCATCAGGAAGGACAGAAATAGTGACTTCCATGCCTTTTGCACTATTTGCTGCAAAAAATTTGTAATCGAACACCAAGGAAAAAGGAACATTGAGCATCATGTGACCAGGCCTGAACATGTGAAGAAACAGAAAGATACAAGAGCAGATATATCACAAGGGTTTTTCTGTCATTAATAAAATCAAGAGACAGCCAGAGCACATTGAACAATGAGATACTATCAAACTTAGTATGTGCAAAAATAAACAAATTTTTTAAAGAAGCATGTTTCAACATGCTTCTTTAAAAAATTGTCAGTGCACTGATAAAATGTAAATCAGTTATATGGATGTATAATAAAGTGCATACAAATTCAAAAAAAATGAACATATATAGATTATATATCAATAACGAAAAATAAACGATTTTTCTAGAAAATGACCTGTATGTCCAGCATTTTGACTCATTGTGTCCAGCAAAAGAAGTTTGAGACCTTGGAGGGTATATAAACTGTCCACAATTTCCGTAATAGTGGCTAAACGTTTTTCTTTCATCGGTGTTTTTGTCAAAACACCGATGAAAGAAAAACGTTCTAACTTCAAGGAACTATAGTTCAAAGTGGCAGAGTAAGCCACCTTGACTGTATCGAACTATAGTTCAAAGTGGCAACATTCAGGTTAAAACTAAAATAGGATAATTGTTATTTTTATTACGTAAAATAACGTTGATGACAATCGTAAATATGAATTTTGACTGCAGCAAACTTTCGTATGTACTGCACTGGACTGCACTGAAATCAAATATTCTGCAAGAGTCCATTGGAGTATCAAAGCAAAATATTCGTGAGATTTCCAATTTATATGAGTATAACAGTTTGAAAATGTATGCCAAAGTGAATCAATAAAAAGTGTTAAACAGAGCAGCATTAAGCAGGGTCTTACTGTACCTTTTTTATTAAAATGTATTATTACTATTATATTACATCACTTATAGAGATTTTTATTGCTAATATAGATTTGAATTCATAAATCATTCATGAAAATGAAAAATATTTAAGTAAATAATTTATTTGTGATTAGGAAGATCTTCCTCATTTGATACTTTTCGTTTTTTCATTAAGAATCATCTAACGAAAAATCGTTGGCCTTTTCCTCTTTCGTTCAGCAAGCAACTGTTGATAGCAAAACATTGCATCCATGACACTTCATCTTGCCTTTGAACTTCTATCAAAATTTGGATCATTTTATTTAAACTGATCTATAATTTCCGTAATAGTGGCTAAACTTGTTTTGAGAAAATCCGTTGCATCAGATAAACTGTAAAATAATGTTAATGAACAATCATAAATATGAACTGTGACTGCAGCAGACTTTCATATGTACTGTACTGAACTGATATCAAACACATTGCAAGACAGCATAGGAGTATCAAAGCAACAAATTAGTTTGATTTCAGATTTATGTGAGTATAAAGGTTTGAAAAACTGTGCCAAAATGAATCAATGAAAAAAAATAGAATTCGTAAAAAACCATGTTATATTGAAACAGCATTAAGCGAGGCCTTACTGTACAATAACTTTTATAAATATAGAAACTGAGAAATGCTTAGTGATCATAATCAGTAAATATAAAAATTTATAAGCACAATATATTCAAACAAATAAAATAGCTTTATCTCCTGAAACTGACCAAAATATAGTCAAAAATTATTTGTCAATTTTTTAAATCTGTTATCAGTTTATTCTTATCAAACATATTTCTGAATTGTAATCAACATAGGATCATATCTATTCATTTTTTTTTTTATTTTTCTTTCAGAAATAGAGTTATAATGGAAGCTGAAGCAGAAGCAGAAGCTATTAGGGTAACTATGAAGCTAATATTATTATTATTAATGTTAATTTTTTTAAAAACAATATAAGTTTATTATATTAAAAATTATCAATATAGGAAAAAATATTACCAAATTCTAAAAATCTTGTTTAAATATAAATTATAATGTAAATTACCACTACTTAAAAAATTCCATCATAATATAATACAGTAGGGGTTCTTGTTTAATATCTCCTCAATTAACATCATTTCTCTATTACATCCAGAGCTGTGCCAAGGTACTTGATGAAGACGTGCCAGACATAATTCATTGTGTAAATATTTTTATAAATATATTTTATCAAGGTTTTATGCCACTTCTGAATTCTGCGGCAGTGTGCTGTGCATTCCCTTGCACCTCACTTGGCACAGCCTGATTATATCATTAGCAAAAGCTAAATTAATTAAAGATTTTAAGGTCATGAAACAGAATAATGTCCTATTTTCTTACATTTTTCTGTGTTTATTTATAACTTAATGAAAGTTAAATTTAAACTTTTATTAAGTTTTAAAAATATATAAAACTATTTTTTTTATCTAAATTTTAATTTTTAGTTAAAAATTTTAACTATTTAGTTCTTTTTTTTAACTAGTAATAAGTAGTTACTTATTTTATTAAATACTATTTAATAGTATTTTAGTTAAAAATACAAATTTTTAAACAATATTTTTAACATTAAAATTTATTATGATGTTTTGAAGTTAAAAGGAGAAGCAGAAGCTTATGCTGTTGAAGCAAAGGCAAAAGCTGAAGCTGAACAAATGGCAAAAAAAGCAGATGCTTTCAGAGAATACAAGGATGCTGCAATGATTGATATGATGTTGGAAACACTACCTAAAGTAAAAAATCAAAAACTATTATATATGCGAAGTATTTAAATAAAAATATTTAACATATTTACAAAATTTAAATCTAATCTGCTTGTGATAAATGTACTAAACAGAAATGCTTTTAATCCTATCAGTGAACCTACATTATTTGTATAGCAAAGAAATTTATTTGCTGTGCAATTAAACAGAAAAAAAAAGAGAAAAATCATTTATAGACAGAAATGTTTTTGACTCTAAATATCAAAAACATTATTAAAAAATAATTTTATTTAATGAATAATTTTATTAGTTTTTAAAAACTCTGTTTATGTGCATTTATCATTTTTTATGGTATTCATTATTAAATACTATATTTAAACAATTTTTTCAATAAAAATTCTCATTTAAAATAAAAAAAATTCAAATTCAAAGAGGATTTATGCAAATATTTGTTGTCTTTAAGAAATTCTAAGAGACATTCAAATATTGTGCAAGCATTTTAAACAGAGAGAAGAATAAAAAAATCTTATGCTTTCTTACATAGGAAATGGGAGTTGCCTCAATGCTTATATAAGATTTTAAAATACTTTTAATTTTTAAATATACTGGTAATTCTCATACTAGTATTATACGTATGCATTATATTATGAATTTTTTTTATACTTTACATTATTATGTTATATTTTTTTATTGCTTTTCATATTAAAAATCCTAAATGCTAACAATTACAAATTTATAAACTATTGTATATTTCTTTACTTCTTTTTTTGATTACTTCCTTAAACAGCAGTAGAGAAAGTAGAGAAATAAAATCTTGCATAATTTAAAAGAAGATCAATAAATTGCCTAAAATGGAAAAATCTAAAATGTCTAAAATTATGCTTTATAATATTTGAATGCCCTCTAATCACTTAAATATGCATTTTGAGTTTTTTTATGACATTCTTTACTTTCTTATAAACAAAAATTGAAATATTTTAAAATGAGCTGTGTAATATCATTATCTATAAAATATTAATTATTTAAATTAACAGTTTACCGGTAATTTTATTCATATTAACTTGGAAATATTAATTTAAATAATAATAAAAATACTACTAATAAGAATAATAAATAAATCATGAAGAGACTAAAAACATCCATTTCATCAATTTTTTGATGAAATAGATGTTTTTGCTTCCTAAGCATATTCTACAACGTTATCATGGTGCCTCAGTTCAATAGCTGGTACTAAAATGCCAATGGAATAAATGTATTCTTTTTTTAGTAATTAATAATATGAAAGTACACTTCAAAAATAATTCATACTGTGTCAAATGCAATATAGAATAAATTCACTCATGTATAAGATTTAGGCAAAGAGCCCTTTATGAAAAATACTATATGTTGTTGTCCACTTAGTAATCAAGGATGCAACCAGCACTGAACCAATTAAATGCAATTTAACAATTCAGTCAATAATGTTTATTAAATATCAATTTATTAATGACTATCAAATCCAAGAAACCTTATAAACATATGGTAATAACAGAAAAAATAAAGAAATACATCATACATTTGTACTAAACTATCACCATGGCTAAATTGCTACTCATGAACCACATATGGCTCTTTGGTACCTTCATTGTACCTCTATATTATAAACAATCAATAGTTAGTATGAAGCAGAACCTATTTAATTTTAAAAAATAATATATTTTAATTTTTTCATTTATTATAAAAAATAATATGTATCTATACAAAATAAACATATGTGAAATGTATAATAAACAATTTTTGAAACTTTGAAATCATTAGTTAAGATTATCCTGAAAAAACTGTGGCTCTCAAGTATTTTAGATTCTATGTGACTCATAGAGACATGAAGTTTGCCATAAAGGCTATCCAATAACAAAATTAAAAATAGACACTACATGTACAGACAAAAACTTCATGCAATTTTCAAAACATATTATCCACAATTAATGTTACAGTTATTAAAAGGAATTTGTTTTCCACATCCATCTTAGAACAAATAAAAACAAAAAATAACAGATTCGATGCAACAACAATAAAAAATACATATAAACATAAAACCGCAGTGAAGAAATATCAGATGATCATAATAACATATATTCAATAAAAAATGTGCAGAGAAACATAAAGAGACATGACAATGATTAAATCAAGTAAAGGAATCATTACAATTAAAATTCAACTAACTATAATTTTTATTTTAAGTTAGATGTCATTAATCTGACAATTTTATTTAAGAAAAGTATTCAATAGGATATTATTGTTAAATCTGAAGTTTCAAATCAATTAATAAAAAACTAGAACAATTTAAAAATTGCAAAAATTGGCAGAAAAGCATCATTTTTCATCTTCATCTCTTTCTTCTCCTCCTCTGCAGACACTGATATTGATGAAATTTGATTTTAGTCCATGAAAATTTCAGGGTGTATTCATGCTTGCCCGAATGTCACTTGCCCACGATCCCCAGTTGCTTATTTGCCTGATTCCCAATTTCCCGAATCCATTTGCCTGATCCCGCTTGCTCGAATTCCTTTCTGCCCAATACTCGCTTTGGCTTGCCTGAATCCAGTTCAACTGATCTTAGATTTGTTATATCATTTTTCTGAGTTTTATTAGCCATAATGTTATTTCATTTAATAATGTTAAAATGCTTTCTCTAATAATATCAGTCAGTTGAAAATCATTTATTATTTTGTAATATGAATTTAATATTATCAGTCCTATCATTTTTATTACAAACAATAATCGATATATTATAGTTTATTTCTGGAAGAAAAGAATCCAATAATTATCTAAGCCAACAGTCATCAAAATTTTTTTAATTGCATAAACGATCTTTATCAGCACAGAAAAGTAGCATGAACATCCCATAAAACAGACACAATATGGAAATTAAAAAAGCCAAAAAATGACTCTAGGAAAATAACATTATGGCTAATAAAACTCAGAAAAATGATATCATAACAAATCTAAAATCAGGCAAATAAGAGTCAAACAGCTGAACATTCGAGCAAATGGGATTCAAGCAGAAATGAGGTATTGGGCAAATAAGATTTGGGCAGATAGGAATTCGAGCAAGCAGGTTTGGGCAAATAAGATTCAGGAAATTGGGAATCAGGCAAATAGTATTCGAGCAACTGGGGATTGGGCAAGTGACATTTGGGCAAGCATGGCCTAACCAAATTTCAGCACACTGAAGTTAAATAAAGAGAGAAAATGGAGATCCATTTTTCATAAACACCTCTTCATATTGAAAGAGAGAACAATGTGCTTATTTCTTGAACCAAAAATATTTTTAATAAAATACTTTCAGATATCTACCCATCATCAGTAATCTACAAACTAATCAAACACATATGAAAACATCTCACTCTCAATACAAGACTTAATGTTCTAAATAAACTTGACTGTAAAAATGAATATTCACATATGCACACACTCCTCTGCATAGATTTTAAGATGATAAATATATTGTGCACTCATACTATACACTAGCAAAATTAGAAATATATATTACAGTACACAGACAAAACTTTGTGTATTGTCCAAAACATATTATCCACATTTAAATGTTATAGATCACAAAATTACTAACCAATGTTGTATAGTTGTCATAAAGAATATGATGAAAGAACACTACAGTATATTAATAAGCTTTTTGTATTTATTACAGCACATAAAAACATAAAACTAAATATACTGATAAAAGACTGGAAAAAAACTTAGCATTTAATCATAAAATTTACAGTAGTATTAAGAATGTACAGAAAGAAAAACATTCAATTCATTACTCTCTTCCAGTAGTGATCTGCCACATTTGGCAGAATCATGAAGAAAGAGAGAAAGGATTTTGCCATATCTGGCAGAATCCTTTTTCTCTTTCTTCATGCTTCCTTATATTATTTTCATTTTATCTTTTATCAGGGCCACCGAGAGGGGGTGACATTTGAGACTTTTGTCACAGGCCCGGCATTGAAAATGGCTTGACTGTCAGACCCCAATGTGTCATAACATATCCAATAGTTCTCAGGCTGCCGCCAAAGTGCACTACCTATTACCTAAAGCAGTCATGCCAAAATAAACTATTTTATATATAACATTGTTTGATAAGTACCAAATTACTTATCAAACAATTCTTGTTTTTTTGCCTTTCCAAATGGTTCTACACCGACTTTTTTCTATCAAACAGTTCAAAAGGTCAATTTTAGGATGGACGGCTGTGATAGAAGCATACTGTGCGTGATTTATCAAGGTTCAGTTCCCAGGTCTTGTACTTTTAAAAGTTTTTCAGAATGGATCTGGAATTACCTGTTGAACTCCATCCTTCACCTGGTGGTTAATCTCACAAGGGATGTAGGTGGCCCATGGTGGGTACTGAAATAACCTGTTAGTAACCACTTGGTGGAAAGCTGCATTATGCCATACAGAAAAAATATAGGTTAGTATAAATATTACTTAATCTCATGAAAGAATTTTATTAAACCAAACTGATGCACTTTTTTAAGTGGGGGGTCCAGACCATAAACTTGTCATGCGAAAATTTCTCTCAGTGGCCCTGTCTTTTATTCATCAGAGTTAAACTGCTGAGTATATATTTCTCTCTTTCACTAAAAGTAAATAACCAGGGAAATACTACTGTTCCTTACTTATTGCATTAGATAGACAAAATCCATAAATAAAAATAAATCTATATCTATGGAAAATTTCCTTTATTTAATTTTTATTTATAAATAAAGTTAATAAATATCTCTTGAATTAGAACAATTGATATTTTTTTAAATAATTTTTATTAAAATAAGATCAAGTATAAAAAAATTCATGTGGGTTATATATAAAATAGAAGCAATTTATATTGATGTATTTCAAATCAATATCTCAATATTCTGTATTTTCAAATATGCTCAGTTTAAAAGACTGACTAATGTTTATTTTAAAATAGAGTTTATCCATAATTCCTTATGATATCTACAGTCTTCTATATCTACCATATCTCTCCGAAAAATAATAATACAGGTATAAAGATTTAGCGAGATGAAAGCATAATTGCCTTTTTGGATCTCTCTTAGTTAAAAGCACTATTTAAATACTTATTAATAAATAGATTTAATTGAATATTTTATAATTATGCAATTTTAAAAATTTTTTAATTGATTCAAATAGAATTTTTTAATTAGAAAATATAATTATTAAATACTTTAGCTAACTGCTGAAGTTGCTGCTCCATTGTCACAATGCAACAAAATAGTAATGGTTTCATCTGGAAAAAGTGAAATAGGAGCAAGTAGACTTACAGGTGAAATTTTAGATATTGTAGCAAAAGTACCTCAAGTTGTTACTCAATTAACAGGAGTCAATGTAACAAATGTAAGTATATTATCTATTTCATAAATAATTTTTATTTAAATTAAATAATTTTCCTCCTCCTATTATAGTCACTGAAGATGGCTCAAGCTACAATGTAAATCTGGCAGTGATCATTTTTTGTGTACAGAATAACTATAATTTTGTTTAAATTGTTATGACCAATGTATCTAATGTTTGAAAATGTTAATGTTATGACCAAAAAAAATGAAAGATAAAAAGTCAACTTCCTCAGAATCAGATTGATTCTTTGAAAAGGCATAATTGACATCATAAAAATCTTAAAATACAGAGTGACATATAAATAATCCTCTAGTAGATTATTAAACAATTTAATTGTTGCATTAAATTTTTGATTGTTTGCATTGAAAGAAAAAATTAAAAATAAAATATTTATAATAAATGTTAAAAGTTGTTCTCTCTGACATCTGTTTCAACCGATATGCATGAAATATAAAGAATTGTGGCATAAATTTCTTTCACTATGTTTTTGGCCAGTAATTTGTTATTTACATGCAATAATTAATCTTGTCTCTCAAACTTTTGAACTGTTTGATATATACTATAAATAATCTACTGCTAAAATAAAACCTTGAAATTTTCATTGAATTATTTCAATGCACTTCTTGAATTATGATATTTTCATACAAATTTCAATATTAAATATACTTTCATCTTTAAAATAAATTTTTTTTAATTCTAATTTTCTGTCATCATCTGAAGAAACATTTGAAATATTATATTTTAAAAAATATATGCTTAAGTAATAGGATAATTTCTAAATTAAAAATTATTCAGCTGTAATCAGTCTTTTTTTTTCTGTATGATTTAATACAGCTTTTCACCCTTCAAGCACGACATTCCAGTGCCCATCATGGGGCACCCACACCCTTGGTGAGATTAGCCATCAGGTGGAGGATGGGGTTCAATAGATCAGGCCTGGACACCTCCTGAAAAATTTCTAGAGGTATGGGATCTGGGAATTGAACTCAGATCCTCCAGGGTGGAAACAGAGCATGTTCCACCAAGGCCATCTGGTCAACCTATAATCAGTGTTGTAATCATAAAATCAGCAGAAAATATATTAACAGACAAATATTAGCAAAGTCTTGGATGATATTTGATGATAAATTTAAAATTTAACATATACAGGTACTTTAATGTTTATTGAAATACATGCCATAAAGCTTATCAAGATACAGGTCGTTTCAAATATCTTGGCCGAGGGAAAAGACATGCGCAATAACAAGACGAATTCATTGCTTCATAAAAGGGTTGGAAAAAGGTTGTTTTGTTAACTGTATTGTTCGTTTCAGTCCACTTTTAGTTTGTTTCTACTAGTTAAGGTTGTTTTGTTAACTGTATTGTTCGTTTCAGTCCACTTTTAGTTTGTTTCTACTAGTTGGGTAATATTTTGTGATTTCTATGCGTTTTTCAGAGCCCCACGCAACTTTCGTTACGCGCAGAAGTCGGCCAAGATATTTGAAATGACCTGTAAATATTGCTCTCTTCTACCATAGAACAAACTCTTTACCTTGTAATTGAAAAATAATGTTTCATCAATTAAGATCTTACATATTTTAAATAAATATAATATAGTAGTGATATTTTGATCCTTGAACAAAATAATCACTACTATAAGATATAATTTGTCCCAAAATTTTCTGATTAAATGGCATTTAATATACCAATAGAAAAACAATATTATAGGTATTGCATAGGTTTTAGTTCTTTTTTATTATTCTTAATCAGTTAAAGATGCAAAAGATGTAAATTATTTGCAAAAAGTAATAATAATAACATAATATATAAAATCATCATTTAAGAAAATCAATACTAAGAAAAAATATTTTTGTAAAATTATCATTGAGACAGTTATAACTTTCTAATTAGAACTGCTATACTTTATCATTGAGTATAACCTTCTAATTATTACTGCTTTCACTCCTTATATAAGTTATAT